>CM077242.1:16220000-16342500 GCA_039654775.1 Spinibarbus caldwelli
TCTGGTGATGAATATGAAGTATGCATGCATATGAATTTAATTACAGTGTTTGCAAGACAGAGCTGTAGCCTATATCTCAGACCCTGACACAAAGTATTATAGCTCTGTAATGAATTCAGCATAAACTGTTTAACAAATAATATGAGTCCATTTACACTTTATTCTTTTTAAGAAATTTAAGATTGAAATTTCTGAAAAGGCAACGTCATGCTTTCTACAAAAGAAGTCACTTACACTTGATGGACAGCATCATAAAAGGTGATACAAACATTTAGCTGACGCATCATATCTTATCATCACAGAAGCCAAACATCAGCAACACTGGAAGTTCAGTAGTGTGTTGAGCAGGAAATGCTGTCTGCACATTTCTTAAGGTGATAGAGAGGTAACATCATCTCCTCTGGCTCTCTCATTCATGAAACCCCCCTGACAGCAATGAATCACCTAGTCCTAGATGTACAGGTGCATCTCAATAAATTAGAATGTTGTGGAAAAGTTCATTTATTTCAGTAATTCAACTCAAATTGTGAAACTCGTGTATTAAATAAATTCAGTGCACACAGACTGAAGTAGTTTAAGTCTTTGGTTCTTTTAATTGTGATGATTTTGGCTCACATTTAACAAGAACCCACCAATTCACATCTCAACAAATTAGAATATGGTGACATGCCAATCAGTTAATCAACTCAAAACACCTGCAAAGGTTTCCTGAGCCTTCAAAATGGTCTCTCAGTTTGATTCACTAGGCTACACAATCATGGGGAAGACTGCTGATCTGACAGTTGTCCAGAAGACAATCATTGACACCCTTCACAAGGAGGGTAAGCCACAAACATTCATTGCCAAAGAAGCTGGCTGTTCACAGAGTGCTGTATCCAAGCATGTTAACAGAAAGTTGAGTGGAAGGAAAAAGTGTGGAAGAAAAAGATGCACAACCAACCGAGAGAACCGCAGCCTTATGAGGATTGTCAAGCAAAATCGATTCAAGAATTTGGGTGAACTTCACAAGGAATGGACTGAGGCTGGGGTCAAGGCATCAAGAGCCACCACACACAGACGTGTCAAGGAATTTGGCTACAGTTGTCGTATTCCTCTTGTTAAGCCACTCCTGAACCACAGACAACGTGAGAGGCGTCTTACCTGGGCTAAGGAGAAGAAGAACTGGACTGTTGCCCAGTGGTCCAAAGTCCTCTTTTCAGATGAGAGCAAGTTTTGTATTTCATTTGGAAACCAAGGTCCTAGAGTCTGGAGGAAGGGTGGAGAAGCTCATAGCCCAAGTTGCTTGAAGTCCAGTGTTAAGTTTCCACAGTCTGTGATGATTTGGGGTGCACTGTCATCTGCTGGTGTTGGTCCATTGTGTTTTTTGAAAACCAAAGTCACGGCACCCGTTTACCAAGACATTTTGGAGCACTTCATGTTTCCTTCTGCTGACCATCTTTTTAAAGATGCTGATTTCATTTTCCAGCAGGATTTGGCACCTGCCCACACTGCCAAAAGCACCAAAAGTTGGTTAAATGACCATGGTGTTGGTGTGCTTGACTGGACCCCACCTGAACCCCATAGAGAATCTATGGGGTATTGTCAAGAGGAAAATGAGAAACAAGAGACCAAAAAATGCAGATGAGCTGAAGGCCACTGTCAAAGAAACCTGGGCTTCCATACCACCTCAGCAGTGCCACAAACTGATCACCTCCATGCCACGCCGAATTGAGGCAGTAATTAAAGCAAAAGGAACCCCTACCAAGTATTGAGTACATATACAGTAAATGAATATACTTTCCAGAAGGCCAACAATTCACTAAAAATATTTTTTTTATTGGTCTTATGAAGTATTCTGATTTGTTGAGATAGTGAATTGGTGGGTTTTTGTTAAATGTGAGCCAAAATCATCACAATTAAAAGAACCAAAGACTTAAACTACTTCAGTCTGTGTGCATTGAATTTATTTAATACACAAGTTTCACAATTTGAGTTGAATTACTGAAATAAATGAACTTTTCCACGACATTCTAATTTGAGATGCACCTGTATGTGACAAGAACAACACACATCTTTTGATATCTAATTAATCTGAAGATCCAATTTTTTTAATATTAACTATACTTCAACAACATATTAACCCTTACAAGTTACCCATTTTTACTAGTCACAGAAAACACGACTTTGTGATCACTTATTTTTTAATTTCCAAAACATGTTGTGAAATGGCCGCTGCAATATAAAAACCACAGTGATTGTCATTGCTTCAAGGCAAAGTCCCTATTAGGAATATTTCCTCATCACACTGTTTTTTGTGTTAGAAAAAGGGAAGAGATCTTGAGTAATTTAGCATGAGTCACAGTATGAGGTTCCACAAAAAGCATAACCAACTATCTCATTGTTTAGTGCACAGCGTATGTGCCAGTTTGCCTGAGGCCAGGCCCCCCTCAGCCAATCATAGCCTCGTCACTATAAAGCGAGGAACACTAACAGGCACATGACAGCAAGTGCTCAGGAAGCCCAGTGCAGCTCTACACTGGAACATCTGCAAGCAAATAAGCAAATCAACTACTATCAGTAAGGTAAGCACCTAATACACTTTTTCTGGATCAGCTTTGCTTTCTTTCTTTTACATTTGCATACTGTGCCTTTATAGCTATTTTTTATTGTCTTGATTTATACATATTGCATGTGGGAATATGAATTAATTAGAATTATATTTAAATATGTTTATCCTCCCCTTTTGCACATAAAACAATGCTGATTTTGGGTTCCACAAAGAACATTTCAATGAAAAGTTCTTAAAAGAACCATTTTAGTCTTAGTGTGAGGAATAATTTAATAATTTAAAGAACATTTTCCATTGCAAAGGACCTTTAGCCCAATGGAAACAATGGATGTTTAAGGTTTTTTATGTAACTTTTATTTTTACAACTGTAAGTGCACTAGTAAAACATTTTTTAACCACACTTAAGGATACAAATATAATGTATCAATTTGGCTGCTGCACATATTATTATAGTAACATGCCTGAAATGCGCCAAGAATTTATTTAAAGGTACTTTAGGAGTAGTTTCATAAGTGATCAATGAACTATGAAAATGAATGGAATCAATGGATTGTATGAAAAAATTGATCAGTGGTGTTGTTCTGACGATTTGTGCTACCCTGTCAGATTTTGCTACCTCCCATTAAAACAATTGGCAGCATAATTCGACAGCGACAAATGCTACCTATCAGATTTTGCTTCCAGATATTAATGTGGTGTGAGGCTTTGATAACATGTACGTACACCTACCCCAACCCTAAACCTACCCTTACAGTATTAAAAATACAGTGTTGGTAGCATAATCTGATAGGTAGCATTATTTGTTAGAACACTGGGCTTATAGTACCATTATATGCATGCTTGCTTGTTATCAGTGCTTGCAAATTCATATGATTTTCTTGGCAATGCTTGCTCATGTCAACTTTAAAAATGTTCCTGTTAACTTGAATTCCCCCTGTTTGTGGTGAAAGAGCATGTGCCTGCTCTTTTAAAGATGTACCTTATGAATACATAGCTCACTTCTTCAAAATGTTTTTAGGATCTCCAAAAAAGGAAAACATTTGTTTGCGGCCAAGATGAAGTGTATACTTAGGATATTACTCTTGACATGCGCCCTGTACTTTACTGAAGCCGTAAGTGGAAAAACAAAATAGAAGTGAAAAATCTTACTTCATACGAAAGGTCTTTAAATATCATTAACCTTTTTACCCACACAGCTAATATTAATATTTCTGTTTTTAGACTAAAAGCACTTGGAGAAAATACACTTCTACTCGAGTAAAGGGTAAATATCTCACAAAATTTCTCACATTATTAAAGTTTTCCATGCTATTTGATTACGGTTGTAGTTTTAGCATGTGAATGTACAGTATAGGTTTAATCATGACTTTTCTCTTCTCAGATAAGTACATACTTGATGGAAGCGAGGACAGCAAAAACGAAGTGTCAGTGACAGTCAGTGGACGGATATGTCTACCATGGAATTTATTATCAAGCAAAAACTCCTCCTTCAGGAACTGCTATCATAACTACTGCAGGTATTATATATTTATATTCATATTTTCTGTTGCCCATTAATGGAGAGTGAAAATTGAGATTATTTTAACACTATATTGTGGGATTTCTAAAAAGTCTAAGACCTCTGGATTTTGCTGTTTTAGGAATCCAGATAACAAGATTCAGCCATGGTGCTTTGTAAAGAAAAGAAACCGTTATGTACGGGAATACTGTGACATTACCCACAGGGAAATGAAACCAAGTAAATAGAAGTCCATCTCTTCTGATCATTTAAGTCATGGGAAATATTGATAGCAGTTTGACTAATATGACTTACATTTGCTTATGCAGCCACCACAAGTCCACCCACATCTGCCCCATCAAAGCAGGACACAGGTAAAATTATGATTGATTTACTTTTTATCACCCATTCTAAACCAAAATCCTCTATCATTTAGTGGCAATGTTAGGAAAATCCCCAACAAGGATCTGTTTACAAAGCCTAGAAAATGAACTCTCCTCACAGACTTCATTTTTCTGACGTTTCTTCATTATTCAGAATCAACGTGTGGGGAGCGACGCTTGAACCGCCTTACAAAGATAATAGGAGGATCAAGGTCAACTGTTGAGTCACAGCCTTGGATTGCAGCTATCTTCAAAGGAGAGGGATTCGTTTGTGGAGGAACTCTTATTGCTCCATGCTGGATCCTCACTGCAGCCCACTGCTTCCCTGACGGGTATGTCAACCTGTTGTTAATGGAAAAATCTGACCTTCTATACAAGTAATCAGCCAATGCACAGTCTGCTTCGGGTTCTGGGTCTTTCATCACCCTGTCAGCTTTATTTTGCAATAATGACTTGCTGACAGCACATTATCCTGCTTATTACTCAGCTTCCACTAATAAAAAATAGTCCACTTCAGCATACAAAACAATCATCTTATCAACAAGACAAACACTTCAAGAATATTACAGTAATAGTAATAATAAAGTTCTCTGAGGTCATTTTCACTATTATGGTTAAATAAGTTGCAAGATGGTGCCAAATTGGCAGTAAAATCGTGAGGAAAGAAAAGGAAAACAAATGAACAAACAACTTTTAAACAGTCTAGGTGGTAACTCGCATGTAGATCGCAAAGAACATTTTGGTAATAATGCCACAATTTGTGGGTAGCCAAATGCAAACTAATAAGTTATTATCCAGTTAATATGAAATATCAGACCACTGAATCCTGCGATCAGAATCAAGTATTCCAAAGGGCCGTGTAATACAACAGCTTAATGCAGTTAATGTAGTGTCATTGCATTGTGGTATAAAATGTCATAACATTTTACTGTTTCTTTGCTATAAACAGTAAGAAAACATCCATAATGAGATACTCTGTCTATCTGGGAAAGAATGCCATCAATGAAACCAACAATGTCAAAGAGCAGCAGTTCAACGTGAGCAAACTTGTGGTCCATGAGGACTATGATTACACAGCTGAAGACTTTAATAACGACATTGGTATGTTTGCTTTATATTTGATTATTCCAGCAATTAAAAGAAGAGTGCATGAATAATAAGCAGTGCAAATTCCCCTCCTTTAGCTCTTCTGAAGATAGTGGACAGCAGTGGACAATGTGCAGTGAGGACAGACTCTGTGAGAACCGCATGTCTTCCCCCTTTCCAGCAGATGCTTCCCACAGGATCCTATTGTGAGATTGCTGGCTATGGAAGACATCAAAAGGGTAAGATGACACACACTGTATGCTAAGCTAGATAGTGTATCCGAGAACAATAACAATGATCATTTTCCTACGACAACAAGATATGAGGGCAACATGGTGCATCCACAAAGTTGATATATGTAATATGTAATATGTGAGATAAACATAAAAGTCATCATTGTTTTGTTTTTTTTTTAAGGTGGCTTTGAGTACTCTCGATATCTGAAACAGGCTCAAGTGAAGCTTATTTCCCAGAATGCTTGCCAGAATGAGTATTACAGCAAGGATGAGGTCAATGAAAACATGTTGTGCGCAGCTGGTAGAGACTGGGAGGAAGATGCTTGCCAGGTAAACCAGATATTTTCATTGATGATTGATAAATACGACATTTGGCCTAGGCAAGTGAAAATATCTTCATAAAACTGTAAGAAATACATATCTGAATTTTTTTTTTTTTCTCTGATTTCAGGCTGACTCAGGAGGGCCTCTGGTGTGTGAAGTAAATAACACCATGTTCCTATTCGGTGTCATTAGCTGGGGAAAAGAGTGTGCAAAAAAGTTTAACCCAGGAGTTTACACAAAAGTCACCAATTATAATAACTGGATCTCACTGCATACTGGTTTACCCAAATATACAGCAGGCTCCAGGTATCCACAAAAGGATTAATTATGACAGGGTCACTTTACAACATAAATGTGAGCATTGCTCAGATGCTTAACCACTCAGGGTAATGTTATATTCTGAGGAGAATTTGTGCCAATTATTTATACCATTTAGATTATATATGGCAGCTACTGTAATCAATAGGAAACATCTTTGATAGTGTTATAATTACATGTTGCTGATTTACTGAATAGAGATACCAGTGTTTATGTGTATGAAGGATACATAGAATGAGGACCTTTGTTCAGTTTTTGAGAACTGTAAATAATGAATTTAGTCTTTTTATACCTTTCTAAACAAGCTGATCTAAAATTACTGATGTTAATGACATGGACATTGGTCCAGTTTGTGTCAATAACTATATATATAAAGAAGGAGTAGTGTTCCAGAATGTTAGATTTTTAAATTTATTTTAAATCTGTTTTATTAATTCTTTTTATTGTTACTTTTTATTATACACTATTTAATATTTAATTTATTGCAAGAACGTATATATGACAAATGTATTTTTTATTTTTTTTACATACATAGCTCTGATTGTAAAACAGCCATTTACTTTAATACAAAATGATCATTCTTTCCATTTTTATGATACACCATTGTATTAATGCACCATTTTATTTGACATTAAACTTGCTTTAAATCTCTTCAAGTTTTAATTTCATTCATTCATTTTGCATCATCATAAATATTTCTTTAAATTACAACCAACTGATGAATTCTCACTATAATTTTTCATTCTTTTTAACCATTTAGTGACCAGTTCATCTATTATTCATCTATTCTTTCATCTATTAGTCTCAGTGATGTGCAATAATTTTTCAAAAATTATTCAAATATAGGCATGGTCTTCTTAAAGGGATAGTTCACCTAAAAATAAAAAAATATCATCAATTACTCACCCACTTTCAAATATGGAAAACAAAAAAAGATATTTTGAGAAATGGCAGTGTTTTTTTTTTGTTGTTGTTTTTTTGTCCATACAATGGAAGTCAATGGGCAACAATGCTGTTTCACTATAATAAGAACAGTCTTCGAAATATCTTTTTTTGTGTGTGTTCTACAAAAGAAAGTAAGTCATTCAGGTTTGAAAGAACATTTTTTTGGAAACTATCCCTTTAAACATTCTTGTCCCATTAAACTAATTGCAATTAAATATTGTATGGTAAAATTGTTGTCACAAAAGGTCAGCATGTTCCTCTTCTTCCTGGTCAGTAATGATGGAAATGTCCTTTTTATAGCCAAGACTTAAACCATGAGTATATACAGAAATTGACTGTTAAAATAAACCCATCTTGAGAAATATATAAGTTAAGGCTGAAATTTTAAACAGATTTTAAATCACGGGGCATCACTTACCAACTTTGCAATAGTCACAAAGGAAAAAAACTGGCCATCATACACTAAATGACTGAGGATCACACACTACCAGACTTTAAAGTTGTTCCGATCACAACAAACTCAAACAAGTGGTTAGAAGATGCTTGACAAATGAAAACAATATGTGTTCTCAGACTGGATGCAATTATAGTGTGAAGCTAAAAAATCGGAGTCTGAGACCATTATATATGATTTTCTATGGAATAGAATTTTCTCTGGCTCTAACGTTCAGCAACAGCAACTTACCCTAACTGTAAATCTGGGGAAAATCAAGGTAAAAATCATGTAGTGTATTACAGCCTTTAGAGTTAGTGACAACTAGCCCTGGTCTCCCCGATACATGTACACTGTAAAAAAAATCCAATTAACAAAATGTTGGAAGGGCAAAAATATTTAAATTGAACTAATTTTATTGCTTGGGCTTAGTTGAGAAGACATATTATATTAAGTATGTACAAATATATTTTAAAACCATTAAATGAATGGTTATTTTCAAATTCAGTCAACATTCAGAATGCTAAATGTTATTACACTAAATAAATGTTTTTTAGACTAAATTTAACTAGAAAATCATGCAACATATTCAATTGTTGCAGGAGGAAGTGTTTTATGAGTTGTATATCTGAAGAAAAGTGGATATAAGACAGTGTATGTCAAGTTCAGGCGTCAAGTGGCACTGAATACATATTTGTACATAACGTTAGACTGAATTTATCAAACTGTATATTTAAAAGGTGTAAATGTTTTATTTAAAATGTGTATATTTATACACAAATGTACATCATATATAAAAACATCGAATAAGCGTTGTATGATATGTCTGAGGGAAATTTAAGTGAAGGGAATGTGGTCTTTCACCTTGTTTAATCCATAAAACACTTAATATAAAAAGCTGTGTTACTATAAGGAATTTTAGCACATTTTGGCGTGTTGTATGATATTTTTTGTGTTTCCGTGACGTGAAAGAATATGAAGAGATCGCGCGGTCTTTCTCTCTTTTATAAGCCATTAACTGAAATCTATTAAACGTGTAACGTTAACTTAATGCAAACCACAGTAATGCGCTCATTTGAAGTTAACATGGGCGTGATGAATGGGTTTTTGCGTTTGTAAACTTTTGCAATTGTCCCATGAAGTAAAAAGACGACATTAAACGTGACTAACAACACGATGAAATGTCGCTCTTATCAAACGGGGCGGATTAACGTTACATGGCGTCTCTGGGGCCTCATTTATAAATTGTTGTGCAGAAACCATCCTAAATTTGATCTTACGATCATTTCTCGAATATGCGTACGTTTGATTCATAGGCTGCGTCCAAAAGCCTAGGCAGCTGACTTGCTGCCTCGCTGCTGTATCAGGCAATGACTTTGCAGGCAGTATTTTTGCACGGAGGCACCTCGTGAAACTGATTTCGGACAGGCTTCTGAGGCAGCGTAACGGTTTAATGATCTACAACAAAATGGAACGAGTTTTGGTGATAACTAAACGAATATTTAATTACTATAATACTGATTTCTCGCTAGAAATAACATCAAAAGTGCAAAAAGTTAGTCAGAAATATATATTTACACACAAACTGACCACCAAACGCAACTTTTAGACGCCATCTTTATTTTTTTTAGCTCAACCATCATGGAATGGAACGCACAGGATTGTGGGATATCAAAGGCAGCGAAAGATACATCTATGCTGCCTTCAAAATTCGATCAGTAGAAGGTACCTCCGGAGACAGGAAGTGAAGCAGAATTTGGATTCGGACGTGCCTTGATGCCTTCCTGCCTTGGAATGCTGCCTCCGAAGGCAGCATTTTAGAGCTTTCGGACGCTGCCTTAGAATGAACGTACGAACAGAAAACACGCGTACGCCTCATTCAGATGTGAAATCTATGAATCGCAAATAATCTTGAACTTGTGCGCAAACAGGGATGGGCAGTATTTCAAATACATGTATTTAAAATACGTATTTGAAATACAAAATACTATTTTGTATTTAAATACCTTTGAAAAAAATCAAATGTATTTTGTATTTAAATACATTTAAACTTAGTATTTTTGTATTTTCAAAATACATAAAATACTTTTTGCCAATTAACCTGTTTATTAGACTGCTGATTTCCTGTATCAACTAGTTCAGACATGCCACTTTCATGCATGTGAGCTGCAGCTGTATGACTCCATCTAGAATCGGGTAATGAAATTTTCTGGATTCCTGTAAGGAAATAAGGAATAATACTGCCTTCGTGTGCTATCAAAATTTCCTACTTCAAATTTCAGAAGTCCTGATTACAAGCATGTCGCATTCAAGTGCTTTGCTGTTGGAAAGAATAGGAATTGTGGAGGATGCCAGGTTTCCTGGGAAAATCTTATTAAAGCCAAAATCGTAGATATTTAAGATATTTAATTTGGAATAAAATGTAGCATCCCATGCATTCGTTGACAACTATATAAACATTCACAGATCTTTATAGTTAGCTTGTTGATGATTCTGGATTTTCAGTCAAATACATGCTGTTTTGCTGTGTATAAAACATACAAAATGCTTGAAATGGTTATTGCACTACTATGTGCATGATTTTAACATTAAAACAAGGTGATCTTGATTCTGTGAGAAAAAAGCATACCTGTCCCAGCAGCAAATGTTTTCCCCTCCACCATATTTAAAGTTTATGGCCTGCACAACTGAGAAACTTGAGTATAAAAATTATAGTAGAAAATATGACAAAGGCATTCATGTCCAATTTCCAACTAAAGTCATATTTACAAAAATAAATAAATAAAAATAAACAATTGGGATAGCCTGTGAAAGCAGCATAAGATAAGGTGAGGATGTCATGGTCGGTTGTCCTTGTTGATTAAGGTTAAAATGGAAAACCATTCAGATTTGCATTTAGTTAGCAATAGCATGAAGGGAAAAAAGAGCACAAGCAAGGTGAACATTAGCACTAGTCAGTATTGTTAGTTTTATGTTTTGTTTTTTTTTGTCAGATTTTTGTTTTATCAACTAGCTAGTCAAATGTGTTCATTAAACTTTAATCATTACTGCTTGCTATGGCGATATGACAATATATATGTCGGCGATGATATAAAGTGTAAATCGATTGAACTTTTTCTATATCATTTATATATCGTCGTGGTATGCAAACATATCTGTGGAGATTTTAGTGGGCAGGAGCTATTGACACGTCAGAGTGATAAAGAAACATGGATAAATGAGTAATAAGCAGTACCCCAAGCAGTACCCACAGTGTGTGTACCACAAGACAAAGATAACAATAATGCTAATAATAAAATATATATATATTAAAAAAAAAAAATGTTCTAAGGGCATACTCACACTAGGCACAGTTGCCTTGTACTAAAACCCAAGTGCGAATGTCCTTTCGCTAACAGACAGATATCAGATGATTATTACAGAGGCAGCTGAGGTTAATGGTAGAATCTGCAGCTTTGCTCATAAACTACAATACATGTTCATCAATAAGATGAGAACCAGACCCATTATAAATCTAAATGTACTCAAAATTAAATTAACTGAAAAGTGTGATATCCAAGTAGTAATAAAGATTTTTGCTGTCATAATGCATAGCACATACAAATAGTGTATACAAAAAATGTGTACCGCACCAGAGCCACCTCTTCAAGCAGGCCAGGGCATGGTTAAATGAACTGCACTGGACACAGTACAGAGCAGTCACACTTGTGAAATGAACTGGACTTTGGGGGTCAATCGTGCTCAAGCATGGATCAGAGCCCCTAGAGTGAGTACATCCTAAATCTAAGTGAATAGCAGATAACACACCACAACTATAACCATAACAGCACAAAAAATGATTAATGATAAAAACATTGACAGCCATTTGGAATCGTTTCTGCTTTAAAGAGCTTGAGCATTTAAAGTGACAGATGACACAACTGCATTGTATACTTAGAATACACTAATATAGTTATCTTTATAATTATCGTTCTTGGTGAAAACAGGCCTCAATAGTGTTACTTCACTGGATGGCCAATTTCACATGTATTTTGTGAATTTTCAAAATATTGTATTTGTATTTAAATACATTTTCCCACACTGTGTTTTGTATTTGTATTTAAATACATTTTTCCACACAGTATTTTGTATTTTTATTTTAAATGCATGTTGATGTATTTGTGCCCATCTCTGCACGCAAATGAATGGTTTCAGCTCTCTGCCTTGTAAACGACTCTTAATTAATGTTATTAACATATAAAATATCACCAATCATCATAATTTAGAACAGCCAGCTGCAAGAACAGCTTACATTTTCAAAAACCTGCAATACTCCGACAAGAAAAAGAGCGTACGTCTGCTCAGACCCTGATGTGACACTAAGCACTTTTCCACGTTAAAGAACGTTTTTATAAATATGAGCGCTGGCGTGGATTTCAGTGTACGCAAATCTGTGCGTACGCATGCTTTATAAATGAGGCCCCTGGTCTCGTGAATGGCGCTTCGGAAGAAGAGTTCGTTGTTCCGAACGAAAATGAACAACTGAATTGTTTCACAAGGCTGCACAAAGCATCTCAGTCAGTTCCCTATGTAGTGAATCACTAGATTGTTCACAAGTTCGTGCACTGGGAAAGACCGTGGCTCAGTAAACACTGGGACAACTGATCAATCAATTTGTAAAAAGTCACCACTGGTATCTATCAACAACAGGCAGGACCGTTATATTTTGATATTATTTTTATGCTATTTGAGGTAACTTAGCCCTATAATATGAACTGTACATGTTCTATTACAAATCTAGTCAGTATCAATGCTCCCTGTTGTGCAATGGATGGATTTGTGCCAAAAAATAAATAAAAATCGTTGTAACTTCTGTTTCATCACAAATTTAATTAACTGATATTTTGATACACTGCAAATGATTTAAAAGGCATCATTTAATTTTTTGAACTTAAAATGTACTTTTCTTTCTCCATCAGGGTGTGGCCAAAGGTGTCATTGGTGCTTTGTCATCATTGCAAGATTTCAGATGCAACCCAGTCAGTTCTTCCAAGGCACCAAACACTGGCTCGTGACCAGACCCCTCTACTGCAACTACATACTGTGTATACTTTCAAGACTAGGAGTTTATTGTTTTCATTCCAGGTAATGTGTAAATGTTTAGACTTTTTACTACAATTATAATGTGCTTTACTGTTCTCAGTGGCATCTATGCTAATATTAGTCTGTTTCATTCTTATTCCGAGGTCCCCATAGCCACACAGATCCAGTCCGTATCCAGATCAGATGGTCACTGCAGTCACCCAGATCCAGTCCGTACAGACCTCGACAGCCCTGAATGTCAGTGGAGACCATGTCAGCTAGATGAGCTCCAGAAAAGATCCCCTCCGAAGACCCCGTCAGCCATCGGGACAAGACCACGAGAATCAGACAAGTCCTCTGCTCAATCTGACCTGTGTTGCAGCCTAGAATTAAACCACGCCATGCTGGTTTTGTCTGGCCAGAGGAGAACTGCTCCCCGACTGTGCCTGGTTTCTCCCAAGGTTTTCTACTCAATCTCTGTCACTGATGGAGTTTTGGGTCCTTGCCACTATCGCCTTTGGCTTGCTTATTTGGGGATGCTTGGCTGATTGCACAGACATTATTGGAAGAGAGCTGAACTGGATGATGTCAACACTGAATCACCAATGAACTGACTTTATCTGATAAAATTACTTGTTAATGTCCTCTTGCATTATTGACAATCTATTTTCCTGTTTGACTCTGTAAAGCTGCTTTGACACAATCAGTATTGTATAAAGCGCTATGTAAATAAAGGTGACTTGATTTGATTTTATATACTGTAACATCTGGTTCATTTTTTTTTTTTTTTTTTTACTTCTGCCTCATTTTAAAGATGTAATTGTGAAAAGTAATAATATTTGTAAATGTTTGTTTGCTAACATTTTGTTTAGCTTGTTTAGTTTTTTCTTAGTTCATTAAAAAAAGTTTAATTTTGCAGTTGTATTACAGATGTAATGTTTGTCAACTGGAGCTTTAAAGGGATAGTTCACCCACAAATGAAAATTTGCTGTTAATATACTGACACTTAGGCCATCCAAGATGTAGGTGACTTTTTTCTTCATTCCTGTATGTTTAGTTTGTATGAAAAATGTCATAAATGGAGATTGTTATTAAATATTATTATGTGTTGTAAAGTGTTTGTTTTTAGTGATTGATAAACACCAGTTAATCATTTTTAATAATTTTGTTAAACTATAAAAATATATGTTTATGTAGTTTCCCAGCAATTTCTTATGATGCCCAAATAATAAATCTTAGTTGAGGTAACATATAAAACACATAGAGTAAACGGTTAAATTTTAATTTACATAACTTGTAGTTTTCTAAATGTTTGACCAATTAAAACATTTTAGTTGAATGGACTATAAAACTAGTTCACTAAATGTTGAGCCAAAAATAACAACACAGATAACACTTTGAAGTCAGAAATTAACTGAATGGAAAATTTCTGTGGAACTAGTTACTAAATAATAATTAGTTGAAAATGCTTTGAAATTTTTTACAGTGTATGTATTATATTGATATATTGAGGACATATACTGATCATGGTCATTGGTGTGAATTAGTGGTGAGATGCATTTCAGCTGCTGAGAACTTTCCTGAGAAAAACCACATGCTGATGATATCAGAGTTTTGGGGAAGCGTTCGTGAGAAACCAAGCAGAAAAAAAAAAATTCTTATTTGCAAGAGTTGGCCTCAAAATCAAAATAAAACATGGTAACGTGAGAGAAAAGATGGAGGTAGTGAATCACCAAAGACTATATGTAGACTCAAACATAATATCCTTCCTCTTACCAAGAATCCAATATGCTTATGAAAGAAAAAGCTCTTGACCTAAAAAGGAAAGAGTTTGGTTTACCGATAAACGACGAGCAATGAAATATATATAACACAGAAAACTCATTGTTTCCTGTAACCTATAGCAATGACATGTCCTCCACATCCTTCGCTATAGCAGACCAGTTAAGGTTAGCTATATTTAAACATAAACTATCCATACTATATATTAAATCAAATTACATATATGTGTTTTTTTCATGGCACTGTAAGCTTTCAACTGTTTCCTTAGTAGGTTATACTGTCTAGTACATTTGTGTATAGTTATGCAGTTTTTTTTGTTAATAATTTGCCTAAAAATATGTTGATATACTTGCAAATATAAAAATCCTGGTTTCACTCGAACAGATGTTTATATACAGTAGCATGTGCTGTATGACAGATGTTTTTGAGTTCTGTAATGACTCTCATTGCACATTGGAGGGCGCTGCTACATCATTACAAGAATGATGGAATGATGGCATTTATCATATTATTATCTTATAATATAGTGAAATCTCTTCATGGAGATTTCTGTTGTCATCTTGTTATCTGCTTGAGCAGATGGTTCTCTCTTCTGTCATATCCAACCTCTCATTAAAGGGTATTCACAGCCACACCGCCGGTTATATATAACCGAAGCAGGTCTGAGTCATACAACCTAATGGAGAATATTAGTTTATTGCTTCAAGGTGTGCTGTCTTGTAATGCAATTAGTATTGTAGCTGCAGTGACTAAATATTATTCATTATATATGCAGAAAAAACAAATAAAGTGGAATCCAAACATCAGAGACCACTAATAGCCTAAAAATTGAGATTTTTCATTCCTTTCTAATTAAATTAACCATTTTTCATTACAAATTATATTATAAGCACAACAATTTGAGTGAAATTCTGAATTGAAGCCGGACTGCCATGATTTTGATTTGGTGATTGAAGTTTTTATAAATCCTGATGATCACATTATTCAGCATTATATTTGAGAAAAATCCAAAAAGCATCTTGTGCTTTTATATTGATTTAATTTTTTATTTTTTTAAATACTAGTATTTGTTTATTTGCATGTTTAAAAGTGTGTGAGTAAGCGAGTGTGTTTGTGTGAGAGAGAAAACAATGCGATCACAGCCAATGGGGCAAATGCAGCAAATATGGACTAGTCAGCAGTAGGGCTGGATGACATGAAATTGCTGAGCACAGCATTACTCACCTTGGCTATAATGGGTCCAATTCTAAACCGTTCCATTTCAATACAAACAGTTTCAACACCAATAACAGTAATATGATTTATAATTTCTAATGATGACAATTAATAATTTAAATTGATCATAAGTAAACATATTAATCAGTCAGCTGTTTTCCATTTATATTTTCTAATCAAAACTGTTAGTTTACCTAAATAAAACTTGTGATTGAAATGGTGGATAGACAGAAACTGAGGATCTTGAAGGGGAAAAATGTACATTTATTTATAAGGTTGTTAGAAGTGTGAACTGACTGACAACTTTTGTTGTGAAAGAGTTTAAAAGCACAGCCAAAGCAGGAGTTCTCCTGTCAAGTTTGAGAACATTGAGAGACTGCAGACAACGTCCTAGATATGCAAGCAGCATCCCTAAGCGACTCTGCACTTACAAGGTTCAGTGGCAGCTGCTATAAATAATAAACAGTTTACCTTATTAGTGTTGCAAGGCACTTCTCTGTGCTTCTCCATCTGAAATCCCACCTTATTTGGTAGCCTTACAGTTGCCTTGTGTTTCCTTAGCACTGAAAGTCACAAGGGAGTCTTACTTGTCTAAAGACCAACCTGTGAATTATGCATAATTATTATGCTTAAACATTATTTTCCTGGAGATCCTAAAAACATTATCAAATGTCTAAATGAAGTCCTGTCCCTTTGCCAGCAAACTGAGTGTTTCATTATGGAGTCCCTTTAGCCAAATGTTTATTCTTGACTCTAAACACATCGTCTAAAATATTAAGTTAAACCAAACAAGGTCAATATATTAAGTGTTCAGTGCTTAGCCTCAAATGAAGAATTTCTACAGGGTCATTCCGTGTCAAATCAACCAAATTTCAGAAACTTCCCCGGCTCAAATTTTTGATTTTGCTCATATTTTTCCGAAGAAAGATAAACATGCATAGTAATGATAGCCAAAATATTAAATGTTAATGTCTTGGATTAATATTTACTGAGTAATCCACTATGTTAGTAGAGGGGGGTCAAAATGGCAATTTTCACCTGAGATTCAGAGCCAAATTACAGGGGGGTAAAAATGACTTCAGAAAGATGGCAGCATCACGAAGTTATTTTTACAGAGATTGGTAGATCTATTAGTAAAATCTGTTGACTTTAGCAATCTTTGTTACACTATGTGCCAATAGTGACCATTCAAAAATGGGGAAACAGCACTTTTCAAGTTTTTTCTCCAAAGTTTGCATGCCTGTAACTCAAAAAGTATTAAAGATATCTTAATGCCCTTTTAGATATTGGGTCTTAACAAACTTTCCTTTGGTCACCATTGGCACATAATGCAACAAAGATTGCTAAAGTCAGCAGATTTTACTAACATATCTACCAATCTCTGTGTAAAAATAACATTATGATGCTGCCATCTTTCTGAAAACATTTTTACCCCCTTGTAATCTGGCTCTGAGTCTCAGGTAAAAATTGTCATTTCGATCCCCCTCTACAAAATAGTGGATTACTCAGTAAATATTCATCCATGACATTTAATATTTTGGCTTTCACCCCTATACATGTCTATGTTTCTTCAGAAAAAATATTAGCAAAATCAAAAATTTGAGCCGAGGACCTCTGGTCAAGTTGACATGGAAAGACCGTATACAGTGTCTCACCATTTTTTCTTTTTTTTAATATATAGATATATATTAATTGCACTTAAATTTATACATTGTTATACAGTTTGCAACTGGTCACATCTAAAAGCATGGGTAATTTTTTTTTTTTTTTTGAAAGAACTAATGCTTCTATTCAGCATGGACACATTCAATTTATGAAAAGTGACAGTAAATATATTCATAATGTTAAAAAGGTTTATATTTCAAATAAATATAAAACTTTATATTCATCAAAGAATCCTGAAAAAAAGATGTATCAAACTTATTAAGCAGCACAACTGTCTGTTTTCATCATTGACAATAATAAGGAATGTTTCTTGAGGAGCAAAACATCATATTATTATTTCCGAAGGATCATGTGACACTAAAGACTAGGGTAATGACTGCTGAAAATTCAGCTTTGCAATCACAGGAATAAATTACATTTTAAAATAAATTACAATAGAACACAGTTGTTTAAAAAAAACAAAAACCCTTTTCTTATAAAAAATGCAGCCTTGGTGAGTATAAGAGAAACTTTTGAATGGTTGTGTATACACCACCAGTCAAAAGTTTTTGAACAGTAAGATTTTTAATGTTTTTTAAAGAATTCTCTTCTGCTCACCAAGCCTGGATTTATTTGATCCAAAAATACAGCAAAAGCAGTAATATTGTGAAATATTTTTACTGTTTAAAATAACTGATTTCTATTTGAATACATTTTCAAATGTAATTTATTCCTGTGATCAAAACTAAATTTTCAGCATCATTACTCCAGTCTTCAGTGTCACATGATCCTTCAGAAATCATTCTAATATGATGATTTGCTGCTCAAGAAACTATTATTATTATTATTATTATTATTATCAGTAGATTTGTTTCAGGATTCTTTGATGAAAAGAAAGATGCAAAGATCAGGATTTATCTGAAATAAAAAGCTTTTGTAACATTACACACTATACCATTGAAAAGCTTGGAGTCAGAAGCCTATATGTATATATATATATATATATATATATACACACACACACACACACATATATATATATATACATATATATATATACATGTAGCTTGGAGTCAGAAGCCTATATATATATGTGTGTGTGTGTGTGTGTGTGTGTGTGTGTGTGTGTGTGTGTATATATATATATACACACACACACACACACACATATATATATATATATACATATATATATATATATATATATATATATATATATATATATGTATATGTATATATAGTATATATATATATATATATATATATATATATATATATATATATATGTATGTATATATATATATATATATATATATATATATATATATATGTATATATACATGTAGCTTGGAGTCAGAAGCCTATATATATATATATATATATACACACACACACACACACACATATATATATATATATACATATATATACATATATATATACACATATACATATATATATATGCATATATATATATATATATATATATATATACATAGATATATATATATATATATATATATATATATATATATATATATATATATATATATACATATCTCTGTCTCTCTCTCTATATATATTTAGTTATATATAATTTTTTTAAAGAAATTATAGAAATTAATATTTTTATTTAGCAAGGATGCTTTAAATTGATCAAAAATGATGATAAAGACATTTATAATGTTACAAAAGATTTCTATTTCAGATAAATGCTGTTCTTCTGAATTTTCTATTCATCAAAGAAACCTGAAAAATTCTACTCAGCCATTTTCAACATGTTCTTGCTGTAGCCTACTTTAGATCAAATACTTCTTTTAAAAAACATCTAAAAAAAATCTTTCTGTTCAAAAACGTTTTGTGTACATAAATACATAGGCTACGTGTATGCTTCATTTAAACCTAGATTTGAAAGTATGCTTTCATGCTATGTCAGAAAGACATTTATCAGGCACGTGAACTTTTTGTGTGTTGCTCATCAGCATTATCTTCTAAAACTAAGATTAATTAATTGTCCACCTACACATTTCACTCAGTCACGCAGAAATTATCAAGTGAAGGAGACATCAGCTCAGCAGCCTAAGTATAGACATGCTTGCATGGTCTGTCATCGAGTATCATTTACTTGTTGCAGTTTCACTAACACCATTACCTATCATTAAGTCAAATGTAATGCACGGAATCCTCACTTTGTCATTCCAGCCCGACGCTTTCCCTTTTTGGCCACTGCCTGCATGACGTAGCCAGGGAAGCTCTTATCACAGGTAGGGAGGGGCGGAGGAGAGTGGAGACAGCGTCAGCGCGCACCAATCAGATGCTCCGCCTGGCGTGAAACCTCGGCGCTGATTGGTTGACGAGCTCTGGCTCTTTTAAGCCGTGCGTTCCCTCGCGCTCACCGGCGCCGTGCTTTGGTTATCCACAAGAAGGCGTCGGTCGTTGAGGAGGCGTTTAGGGATTTCTCTGCATGAGTGGAATAGACTTGGGAATAGACGTTTGGATCGTGGTGCCCTTGGATGAAATAACGGGGGAAAGCGCAGGACAGAGCGAACTCGAGTCTTTTTCTCACTTGTGTTGAGGATATTGAGATTTCAGGATGCCGGTTTTCCACACCAAGACGATAGAGAGTATCCTGGAGCCGGTGGCTCAGCAGATATCCCACTTGGTTATCATGCACGAGGAGGGCGAAGTTGATGGGAAAGCGATCCCAGACCTCACCAGCCCGGTGGCGGCTGTGCAAGCGGCTGTCAGCAACCTCGTGCGGGTGAGGGTCCTGTCATCCATACAGCATCTTCTTGCTCTTTTAGTTTATCTGTCTTTTATTGTCTCTATCAACGTGCACTTCATTGCGTTAAAACATCTCCCCTTATTAAAAGATTACCATGGTAACCACAGTTTCTTCCTAAATACCATAGGCACTGCAGTTATTGCTGCTACCTCATAATAAATATGAGGACTTCTTCACTTAGTATGAAACTTTGTCATTTAGTTTCTTTTTCATGACAGTGGGTGACTGACACCAAGTTTCCTGTGAAAATGCATTGCTTTGTTTTAGTAACAATAACACTGTGGTATTTAGTTGGAAATTATTTTTAACCGTGGCTTTTTTTGAGGAGGGTGAAGGGTCGTGATCTGATCAGGTAAATGTGTTGCAATGGAACTGAAAATACCAACAGTCAGTTTAAGCTGATCATACTGGTTTTGGTTTGATAATCACATCTATAATAATATTAATTAATAATTGATAATTAACATCTATGACTTTCTTAGTTTTTGGTTAAAGGAAATAATAGTTGATGTAAACACAGGGTCCTCATGGGTCAGTGAGAAAATGGACTGAAGCAGAGCATGTGTCGGGGAAGTGTTAAGCAGTGTCAGATTTCTGTATTTTTTTCTCTCCTAAAACATAGTTCACACACAGTAAACTAAAGTTCCTACATCTGAAAAAGATGACAATGAGTGTACAGCAGCTAAATTATTTTCAACCTGATACAACCAGTAAGAGCACAGGGATACTGTAGTTAAAGACAGGCTCTAAACTTTCCAATGCTGTCATGATTTTAGACGTTCCCTAAATGCATTATCCTGTGTAGCAGTAGTTACAGTATTGTGACAAGTGAACTGGTTGGAAGCTGTGATTTTACATCATAAAGGTGAAGTGACTGTGGTATAGTGGAGTCTTTGGTGGGCTGTATTCTTCTCTGTACAAGGAGTACATCTGTTTAGAAAAGTACTTTGTTAGTTCCAGGAAACATCAAAAACAGAATCATCAATCCCAGAAACGTCCAAGAGTGTTGTACCATTATTTTCCCAGTGTACCCACAGCAACCAGACAGAACCTTGCTGGTATGTTCTCCTTCCTCTCTGGTCTCAATAAGCGAGTCTCTATTTGAAGAAAATTACAACAACAACAATCTGTTATTGAAGCAGTAAATATTTTAAAGAATAAATTTGATTGCTAGCAGAGTGTTTACTGCTGAATGTAGTTGTGTAGAAAATACATGGAATATGTGTTATATACCAAAAAGATATAGAACCATGTATATTATTTATGAGTTTGGTTTTGACATTTCTGATGTGAACAAGCTGGCATTCTATTCTATTCTATTCTATTCTATTCTATTCTATTCTATTCTATTCTGTTCTGTTCTGTTCTGTAATG
The DNA here is from genome assembly GCA_039654775.1 of Spinibarbus caldwelli. NCBI lineage: Eukaryota > Metazoa > Chordata > Actinopteri > Cypriniformes > Cyprinidae > Spinibarbus > Spinibarbus caldwelli. The sequence goes on from CM077242.1 coordinate 16,241,633, forward strand.
TGTTCTATGTGTTTAATGTCTTCAGCCATCTTAAACATATTTGTTTTAATAAGTGTATACCTGTAGATCTATTCTATTCTATTCTATTCTATTCTATTCTATTGATTTGTGTGTGTGTGTGTGTTTAAAATAACTTCAAGCATTTGAAAATGAGCTCTTGATCCTTGTGTTAAATGTTCTATTCTGTTCTATTCTATTCTGCTCTCATCTGTAATGTGTTTTAATGCCTTCAGCCACATGGAACATATTTGTTGTAACAAGTCTATACCTGTAGAGAAATATTCTATTCTATTCTATTCTATTCTATTCTATTCTATTCTATTGCAAGTTGTATACAGTATGTTCTCACAAGTATATGGTTTAACTCAAGCAGGACCTGTGTTGAGAGGTCAGAAGTGCTGTCAAGTATTAGGCTATTTCTTCTTGTTTATTTGTAACAAGATAATTTACTCCCAGCTGTCATTAAGTAAAGAAACGTGAAAAGAATCCCCCTAATTTACGTGAGTAAGTCACAAATAGGGAGTGAGCATTTTGTGCTGGGAATAAATAGGTCTTCTAGTCTGGGAAGTAACACGGTCTCACGGTGCATGGCTGGAGGGGTGTGTCATGCACAGAGAAAGTGACTCCCTGTTGGCTTGAGGAAGTCTAAGGTGTCAGCGTCTTCACTGGAGACAAACCCCATCCCCCTCATATGCGGCACCTGTTACTGCTGTAAGTGTCCAGCACATCAGCCAAGCCTCGAAATCAAGGATGAGGGAAGAGGTTTTATATCTCTTCTCACTCTAAAGACTGGTCTGTGTCTTGGAGACTGTTCTATGTTTAGATTGTCAACATTCTCTTGGTCACTGTGGGATTGTGGAAAGAGATTAGATTATATACATATTAGTTAACTAATATGTGTATAATGACCCTATAATTGTTACAAATGAGGAATCGAATGTGTAATTGTTTATTGTAATGTCGACTCTCACTACTTCATACTTCCACAGAATATTAGATATGACCTAATAGATACAATCCAGAACCATATTTGGTCTTAGTCTGTAACTTGAACTGATTAATGATCATTACTGTGTGTTGAAGGGCTGGAATGAAGCCAGTGAGGAATAGCAAACTAGATCTACCTGGATTCATATGGTCTATTTTGAGTTATTTTATCTAATTCTCTCTGAATGCTTTTCTGGATCTTAACGGAGAAGACAGCAGGGGTCTGGCATGGAGGAGAGACACCATCTCTGTCTGTCTATCTTTTCAGCCAAGTCTGTCACAGTGCTTTGGAAGAGAGCCACTGGCATACCATCCATATGCCATATGCATTTGTAAATGTGTGTCGTTTATGTCATCCATGGCTAAGCTCTTAGATTCTCTTTGGAGTCAGCAGTAGTGCAGAGCTACAGTATATGTAAACTGCTGCTGTTGTTTTAATGTTACATTCAACAGCAAAAATGCAGTGATTAAAGACATGACCTAGTAACCCAAAGCCAAACTCTAGTACATTAGTGAGTTGCCACTTGCATGGAAACTTCCCTTAGAGATAAAATGATTGCGTGAGAGAAGGTGATGCCCTTTGAAATGTGTTAAACTGCAGATAATCCCAGTCATTCATACAGATCTATCACAATGTCATAGTAAGACCCACACTGATGACACAAGCATAAACTTGTTTGCAGTTTGCTTCCCCCAGCTCCCATAATCCCTCAAGTACTTTAAACAGGCATATTCTTTTTAAAGCAAATCTCCATTGTGACTTCTTCACAAAATAAATTCAGTCTTGACTATAGAGAATATATTCTGAGTGGCTCGAATGTTTGCATTATAATGCTCCAGTCTATGAATCACAATATAGATGAGAATCTGCACGGCTCTTTTATGAGGGTTGAGATTATTCTAACTGTGACAGTGAACATATGCAATCTTTTTAAATTTGTATCTGTTTGAAATTACTGTTATTTATACATTTCTCAAAATTTACCCCTAACAAAATGAAGGAAAGAAAGGAATTCTAAAAAAATGAATTCCTTTTCTGTAGTGGTTGACTGATCTCAGTATCGACCACTGTAGAATATAACATTTGATATATAAATAATACTCAAAAGTTTGGAGTTGGTGAGTTTTTTTTTAATGTGTTTGAAAGAAGTCTCTTATGCTTACTAAAGCTGTGTATATTTGTTAAAAGAATACAGTAAAAACTATAATATTGTGAAATAATAATACAATTTAAAATAATTTTCTATTTTAATATATTTTGAAATTTATTTATTCCTGTGATGGCAAAGCTGAATTGTTAGCATCATTACTCCAGTCTTCAATGTCACATGATCCTTCAGAAATCATTCTAATATGCTGATTTGGTGCTCATGAAACATTTATCATGATCATTGTTGAAACAGCTGTGTTGCTTCATATTTGGTGGAAACCATGATACATTTTTTTTTCAGGATTTTTTGATTAATTGAAATTTAAAAGAACAGCAAAATTTCAAAATAGAAATCTTTTGCAATGTTTTATATGTCTACTGACACTTTTGATCAATTCAATACATCCTTGCTGAATAAAAGTATTAATTTCTTTAAATATAAACAAAAAATAACTAAAAATACCTTATTTTACACAATATTTACTCATAATTTACAAAATTGTTGATAAACAACTGAGGATGAAGGATGAAGATGAAGATAATCAGCCAAATGGACATAAACAGAACAGAAGTGTAATGATGTTTGACCAGTAATCTCAAAATGGTCAAATATAAACTGTATATTGGTCTATCACTTTTCTAAAGTGACAAACATTATCCATAAAACAAATCTCAAAACAGACTCAATGGAATTCTTTATTAGGTCACACTTTATTTTAAGGTCCAATTCTTTCTATTAACAAACTATTAACTACAACTATTACCTCAATAATCTCCTAATTTGCTGCTTATTAATAGTTATAAGATAGTTGTTAAGTTTAGTTATTGGTTAGAATTAGGGATTTAGAATATGGTCACGCAGAATATGTGCTTTATAAATACTAATAAACAGTTAATAACAGGCATGCTAATAAGCAACTAGTTAATAGTGAGAATTGGTCCATATACTAAAGTGTTACTTGGACTTGTATTTAATGTAATCATCTACAATGCACAATTCCTTCATGTCCGGCTTCCTCAGTCCTGTTTGCTGAAATTATCTGAATTGTCTTTAATTATATCTGACAGTGGCCCGATAGACAGGAGCCAGAGCAGCTGCTGACCTGGGCTGCTCTCTCAAAACCCATTATCACAGCACTAAAGCACCTGAGCTCAAACTGCCTTTTAGTGAAGCTACAACTGCTATAAGCACTCTGCATTAATTATGCATCAAAAGTACACAATCAATGCACTGATGCCTCTTGAGTCTGTCTTTCTGTTACCCATATGCTTTGTTTGACACCACGGAAACTGCCAAATGTGCATTTGAGGGCCCTTTTATAAAGTCAAACCTTTTATGGATCCGCCGGCGTGTGTGCAAAGTTTCCCTTTAAAGGAGTCTTGAGTCTTTGCGGAGGTTGTGGGAATCATTGAGAGATACTTCTGAGTTTAAGCGTAAACAGTCAACAGATGACAGAGTGCTGTGACAGACCAGGAGCCTTGTTATATAAACAGCCATCATGGAGAGAGAATGCAGTCGCACCCGCTCTGCTTTCGGCTGAGGGAGAGGCATCTTACTGCAGGTGCCGTCACATTCTCACTGTGTATGTGTCCAGTACAACCCTCACACACAAGTGAACTTCAGAGGAATGAGAATCATGTCAGACGTCAAATATCAACTCAGTTTTTATGAGCCAGTGTCATAAATAAACATGCCATCGCCTGTTATAATCACATTATTGAACAGGTGGATTTTGTGCTGCCCTGTTGCTAACACATGCCACTACGCTGTAAAAGAAAAGTACATTTAAAATGATAATAAAAAAATGTATTGGTGGTGAAAATTATAGACAGTGACAGGGTAGAGTGTCACCCACACAAAGACAAAACCATCAGGATAAAGGCCTGTACTCAGCAAGAACGAAAACTATAATGATAACTATAGTGATGACTATATTAGCGTCCATATCAACAGCTATTATGGAGTTATGGTCTGTCAATATAACTGCAGTACATGCTTAAAAAGTGAATTTTGATTGGCTGTCATTTCTAACATTCACTAACTGAAAAAATGATCACTCTGAAAGTGATTCCTATAATATAATTCCTCTGTGCCGTTATTGTTATGGTATGGACTTTTTATTGAATTAGAGATGAATTAGAGTTTTTTTTTTAATGAAAACTTTATAGATATTGTTCTTCTATGTATCATTATCATAACTCAGATCACTCAAAAACACAATAAACATTTACTTAATATTTTTTTTTTTATAATTAATACATTTTATAATAATAATTTTAAATGTTACACAAAATGGCTTAGTGGACATTAGTGGTGAAAAAATGTATCACACAGGGACTTCTGGAAATGTTATTAATTATTATGTTTATCATATTGCCCCATCAAATGTAATATAATTTTTAACCCTATATGCAAGGTATCTTATAATTATTTATTAGACATTTTTGACAGTGTAGTCAAATCAGTGCTACACGACTAGAGAGAACTGAGAAAAATGAACGGCTCGATCAGACTATCCATGGGTGAGGATACAAAAATTTGGAAGTACAGTCTAGTTTTCACAAAGGCCCAGTCAAAAGTCCATCGGATGATGTAAAACCATTTATTTGCTGACAAATAAACTGGAATATCTTGGTGCAGATAACACAACAAATAATACATATTGTGCATTTATTTATACTACTGGCATTGTAACAATAAAAAGCTGGTTGAAAATCAGTTAACATACCATTTAATTAAGAATCCATTTAGATACAGGAAGCAATAGGATGCTTAATTTAGTACTGTTCTAAATACATATTTTGTGCCCTTGTCACTTTGGTTGATTTTAGGTGCTTGTAAACCCCTGACTAAGTTGTTAGTGGGCTCTTATTTACCACCATTACTTCTTGCCCCTCAGATGGCCTTATAGACCAGGACACTGAGCTAAGAATAACTGTGTGGAATGTGGTTGCAGGTCCAGCGTCTCAAGAGAAGCGTGAGGTGGAGGCCCCACTGAAAAGAGTGTTTCAGTATATCAGGTGCCAATAGACGCTAATTAGCCTCAGATACAGTGAAAATAATAAATGCAAATGTTCAACCCCCTGACCACATGACATTTTGACCGTTGGATGTTTTTTGGAAGGGTACTTCATGTTTAACCAGAACTGCAATGAAAGTCTTTTCATTCTGTTGAATACATCTACCAAACAGGCCATGCAGCATTCATCACAGTGTGCACAGGGCTGATGTTTGTGACTGGCTGCTGTGTGTGCATATGTGATCTCTGTTCCCACTTTAGCCCAGCAGTTAACCCAGTTAGCCTTATTTATGAGTCCCCTTCACCCAATTAGGACTCTGTAAAAGAGCGCACTGCACTACAAAAGCACCATCCTCCACATACAACTGCATGCTTTGCGCATTCCAGTGCGATCAATGGTCCTTAGCAGGTCATCTGCTGTGAATCAATGCACTCTATTATTTACTACTTGTGTTTGTTTGACCTGTTTTTCATCTCATTGTTATTCCCTGCTATTTTTACCCATCCAATCAAATAAAAGCTCTCTCTTTATATATATATATATATATATATATATATATATATATATATATATATATATATTCAAATGTTAACTCATGAAAAGCTTGATGGGAACTGAAAAATCTTCTTCAAATATGATTCAGAGATGGATAGAAAAATGAATGTGACTGCCTCGGTGTAATTATCGGTGTAATATATCATTGGAAAAAAGAGCAGACGGGAAGTGGCAATGTGCCGTGTGGAGATAACAAACATCACTGTGTTACGCTGCTATCTCTACATTAGTGGACTCTAAAAAAGGACACTGTAATGTCATTCCTGATGTCCAGCGAAAGGGCAAATAGACCACGTGGATGGGAGCATGTGTGTGTGGTCTGATATCTTGTCACCTCAGGATTATGGTTTAAAAATCAAACAATGGTTTTGCTGTGATGTAAGAAAGAATTAGGGACACTTTTTCCTTTTTTTTTTTGCATGGACACTGAAAATATTTACATTAATGGTTGATAGGGTTAGGTGATTATAGCTAAAAATATCTATTTCTGTGTGATGCAAATAAATTAATGACCCAGAGATGGATTTTGAATCAGTGAGACAGTTTTTGAACTGATTTGTGGAAATTAATTCAATGGTATAACATTGATAACATTAAATTGAAATCATAGCAAAATTATAAAATCAAAGCAATTCCAGTACAAGTTTTTCTAGAATTATTATCATTAGATTTATTCCCCCTTTTTTGTTTTGTTTTGTTTTGTTTTAGTTTTTTTGTTTTTGTTTTGTTTTTTATTTAATTTAGTTTAGTTTTGTTGTTTTTGTTTTTCATTTCATTTGGATTAGTTTAGTTGTTTTGTGTTTCATTTCATTTAGTTTAGTTTTTTTGTTGTTCATTTCATTTAGTTTAGTTTTTCATTTCATTTAGTTTAGCTTTGTTTTTTTGTTTTGTTTCTCATTTTGTTTTGTTTGGTTTTCTTTTGTGTTTTGTTCTGTTCTTTTCTGTTTGTTTTTTTTTTGTTTGGTTTGGTTTTAGTTTTTTCCATTTCATTTAGTTTTGTTTAGTTTTGTTTTTTATTCCATTTAGTTTAATTTATTTTTTTTTGTTTTTCATTTAGTTTAGTTTGGTTTTTTATTTCATTTAGTTTAGCTTTGTTTCTTTTGTTTCATTTCTCGTTTTGTTTTGTTTTCCTTTTCCTTTTCATTTTTTGTTTTTCAATTTTTTCATTATTCATTTTATTTTTTACATGTTTGTAAATGTGTTGATTGCATCTTCTTTTTCATTCTGAAAATAATCAATAACTGGGTGTGGCAATGGCAGATGAGCAGCATGGGTTGTTGTTTCAGATTGGACAGTTGGAAATGTTGGCAGCATGCCAGACAGCGAGTGGTAGATCAGCCTCAGGGCTCATCCAAGACACACAGGCCCTTATTGTGTCCAGACACTCAGAGCGACCCCATTCACAAGCTGTGTCAATCTGGTCTGCCTAAGGGCTGAAGCTTTTCCCTATAAGTGTGTATAACCTTTTTGAGTGGAGGCTGGTGTCAGAAAAATAGAAATGTATTTAATGATCTCATTATGCATCTTGTAAACAAGCTTGTTTTACCTGTGTTCTCAGGTGGGAAAGGAGACAGTACAGACCACAGAAGACAAGATTATGAAGAGAGACATGCCTCCGGCCTTCATTAAGTAAGACCTGTCTTCCTGTCTCTCTCCAGGCACCCGTCATGTGAACATACATCAGTTCTAATCACGCTGAACACATACACGCTCATTACACAGGATTAACAAACATGTGCCTTTACCTTGTCAAGAGAAGTTTAAAGTGATGATACATTACACAGGATTGTCCAAACATCTAAAGCTTTTTGCTCTTCCCGATTTTAGATATATGAGAATTTGATGTCTTTGATGTACTGACCTTGAAGAAAGCTTGAAATAATGTACAGTGTGATGGAGGTTAAATAAGGTCTTGCAGGACATGTTCCTTTGGTGCGATTACTTGCCGTCAGTGGCTGAGTCATCCCCTCACTGCTGAAGCTTGGGGGGCGTTTTCTACTGAGCTTACGATGCATTATTGATAAGTCCATACAAAAACTATATGACTCTCCCTAGTGTCTCCCCGGCTGTGTGAAGTGGTGTCTCGGCAGCTAATGCAGATGAAGCAGTTAGTATTGAATCTGTTTAATATTGATGCAAACTGTCTGTTTGTGTCTGTCTTTCACCATCTTTTTCCTCACTTCCTCAGATGCTCTAAGTCAGAGAGTCACAGAGAACACAAAGAGGTGCTTGTCCCTTTGTTCCTCAAACCTTAAAGGGTAAAAAGAGCAATGAGAGAAAAGGAGGTAGCTGGGTCAAGACATTATTTTACATTATTTTATCTATTATATATATATATATATATATATATATATATATATATATGTATTATATGTAATTAATATTTATAGTACAATTGCATAAAACATAAAAATCTAAAATATTATAAATTATATATATTATTCTTCATTAAAAAATACAATATAAATGTCAGTCCTGTCTTTCTATGTCTTGTGTTTCCCTTCCTCTTGTGCCCATATTTGGTTCTTCCGTTTCCTGTCCTTGTTTAGTTTGATTATCTGTTAATTCAGTTCCAGGTGTGTCTCGTTGTCCCCTCGTTATGTGTATTATAAAAGCCCTGTGTTTCCCTGTCGTTAGCGTCGGCTGTCTTATGTCATACCATGTCTCCTGTGTTCTCCCCATTGGATTGTCATTAAAACCTTGTGATTTGAGTTTACTCCACGTCTCCTCGTTCCTCATTCCCGTGCTCCACGGATATCGTGACAATAAATGTGTAACATTCATTTTTTTTTTTTTTTTTTTTTGGAAGTGGAGAGATGGCAAGAAATGATGGAGAGAAGAGGAGAAAACTGGATCAAAATGCATATATGAAAAAGAGAGAGAGATTTCTCATAAAAAATGTAAATGATTAGGTAACACTTTACTTAAAGCTTTTATGTATAATGCATTATAAGATTCATTTTAATGCATTAATTATGCCTTGTAATGCACTTTATAATGCATTGTACAGTCTCATGAATAATTGTAACCACTGTTAATACATTTTAACACTTATCAATTCATTGTTACACTATGCATTTTAAATTCGGTTATAATTAGAATATAATTATGGCAAGATATAATGTATAACAACGCACATTTTGAATAATTAAAATGCATTATTCCCTTTAATAACCCTTTATAATTAGGGTGACCATACAGGCCATTTTTACGGGACGCACCCTTGCCAGGATTTCTATATTGCCTAAAATATACAGGTTTTGGCTGTTTGCATTGTGCAGATCGATCATTGTATGACATTATTTCACGAGAGCTATAGAGAGCAGAGCAGACGGCTCCTTATGCTTTCAAATTGCTCTCGTGGTACTTTTGGTGTCATACTATGATCGGTACGCAGCTTCAAGTCGAACGAACGAACAAACACGTGCGCGTATTTGCATCGCTTTTATCATTCTCACCTTCTCACACGCGACGTGCCACGATTGGTCGATTATGTACAATACCTGCATCTTATTGGTCAAACTACTTTGGATGTTTTAGGCAATATAAAAATCCTGGTCAGGACGTGTCCCGTATAAATGGCACATATGGCCACCCTATTTATAATGCATTATACAGTTTTTAAGTAAAGCGTAACCAATTAATGAATCAAATTATTATTATTTTTTGTATATAATATACTTTATATAGATGTATGTATATAGATTTGTAAGACCTCATGCACATGTAGTGGCGTATGAAGCATCCTCAGCGCAGCAGTGGAGTTGACAGGTCCATATGGACCCTGCACGGCTTCTCCTGGCTTACTAATCAAGCTCCTGAGGGGACTCATTTCTCAGAAGATTGTACAAATGTGAAATACATGACAAACCAGAATAACAAACTGTGATATGGTCATTCATACTAAGCAAGTCCAAATTTAGTAGGAGAAACAGATGGAGGCTAAATTTAGAAGAAATGTTTAGTTATTAGTGGCGTTTGCTAAGACATGATTCACTATTTTTATTGCTCATAGTTAATTATAATAAGGTTTTAACATGTTTTTGCACCATTTATGCTGCAGACATGATAATAACTCAAGTTGTGCTGCGTATCAACCTTGTGCTATTACCTTACAAAGCGATTAGACTTGATCAGGCTTGGCGAATGATAAAGTGTGGGTATCTGTATCTATTTGAAATGGACGGGCAGATGGGCTCAATTAAAGACAGCAAAAGTCTTAGCTGACACATTTGGCACCATAAACACAAGCTGGCACAGGGCTCATCAATCAGCACACATGTGGTTGGTGACAGGAAATGTGAACCTCTCTATATATAGGCTGTGTTGTAAGCACTGACACCCGAGTGGTGCCTCATACAGGGAGGTGCCTGCGTAAGTCTGGGTCTCCACCGCAGAATAACGATGAAGAGAGGCCTCCTCCAGAACACGTCATCATCCCACTCTCCCGTGGGCTGCGGGGCGATAGGGACGTGCTTTAATTTCTATTAATATAGTGTTATTGAGTCTGAGAGAAGATTTTACACTGCTTGCTGGAAAACTTTGGAGTTGTTTACTGCTCTCATTTCTGGGAATTGAGTGTTTAAATAATCTTGATTTGTGATTTAGTGGGCCATTGATTTCAATTAAATCAATTAGTAGTGTCACCTCTTATTTGAGTCAAAATGCATAGTTTTTCTTTTTGCACTGAATGTTGCATTTATTTAGCATTGAGCATTTTTAATAGTGCAAGCCATTATAGATTTATACAGTATGCCTTATATATTTTTTTAGAACATTCATATCAGTTGTGATTTTTTCTCAGGGTGGAGAATGCCTGTGCAAAGCTGGTGGAAGCAGCTCAGATGCTGAGGACAGACCCGTACTCTGTCCCGGCCCGTGATTACCTCATCGATGGCTCGCGGGGCATCCTCTCAGGCACTTCGGACCTGCTTCTGACCTTTGACGAGGCAGAGGTACGAATGGAAATGAAGGCTATTTTAATGATGATTCAAGGCTGATGATTAATTTTCATAAAAAGTAATTGAGATTAATGATTAAGCTAAATTAAATACACATACACTGCCATTCAAAAGAAGCTCAGTATTCAGCAAGGATGCATGGAATTGACCAAAATTGACAGTAAAAATGTTTATAATCTTATAAAAGATTTCTGTTTCAAATAATTGCTCTTCTTATGAAGTTTCCCCCAAAAAATATATTATGGTCTCAACCAAAATATTAACCACCACAACTGTTTTCAACATTAATAATTAGGGCTGAAACGATTAGTCGACATTATCGACAACGTCAACAATAAAAAATTGTCGACAAATATTTCTGTTGTCGAGTAGTCATTTGATCCCATATGACCTGATGTAAGAGCCTGCAATAATGCAGTTGGACCAGTGTGGCGCTGTAGCGCAAGACTGTAATTCTGATGCAGTTCAAGAGAAGAAGACATACACAGCGCTTTAGAGCACAGCGTTTTCTTCTCAATAACGCAATCAACAACAAACAAAACAACAGTTTAAACAACAAACACTGACAGCGGTGAAAAAGTGATGTTTGCATGAGCTCTTCAGTTCGGTACTTAAGTAAAGCAGTCACATCACGTTTATTTATATAGTACTTTATGCAAGAGATCAAGCAGTTTAGTTAGTGTCGCTTTCAGTTAGAATTACAACTTGATTTTCTGTTATAAAGCAGCTCTCCAGTGTGGAGCTAGCTAATGATCAAATCTTTTTATTAGTTGGGGAAGTAAATTTATTAAAGTGATAGTTTGGTTTGTAGAGATCAAAACTTGATCTTGTTCAGACTGTTTTGATTATCATAACCCTATAAGGTATTTTAAGAGAGATATATGTTGTGAATAAAATAGTTTATCAAAAAAATAAATAAATAAAGCATCTTATCACTTACCTTTATTTTTTTTCTTATCCATATGACTTACAAAATGAGATGTTAGGCAGAATGTGTCATTCTGTTATTTTTTCATATAGCTAATTAAATGGTGATTAAGGCCGTTTCTCTGTCTTGTCATTTTGTGTGCCAAATATATCTATTTATATAAATTAATTGGTAACGCTTTTACAGTAAGGTGTTATAATGTATTACCTAACCTGAATGAACAATACGTTTATTACACTATTAATCTTTGTTAATGTTATTTAATAAATACAGTCCTTCATTGTTAGTTCATATTAATTCACAGTGCATTAACTAATGTTAACAAACATAACTTGTGATTTTAATAATGCATTAATAAATGCTGAAATTAACATAAACTAAGATTAATAAATGCTGTAGAAGTATTGTTCATTATTAGATCATGTTAACTAATGTAGTAAACTAATGTTAACTAATGAAACTTTATTTTAAAGTGTTAGCAATTTATTGTGTAATAATTTTAATTAATTACATATGTGACCCTGGAGCACAAAAGCAGTCATAAGTAGCACAGGTATATTTGTAGCAATAGCCAACAATACATTGTATGGGTCAAAATGATCAATATTTCTTTTATGCCAAAAATCAATAGGATATTAAGTAAAGATCATGTTCCATTGAAGCTTAATTTTTGATTAGTAATAAGCATTGCTAAGAACTTCATTTGAACAACTTTAAAGGCGATTTTCTCAATATTTAGATTTTTTTTTTGCACCCTCAGATTCCAGATTAGTTGTATCTCAGCCAAATGTCCTATCCTAACAAACCATACATCAATGGAAAGCTTATTTATTGAGCTTTCATGTGATGTATAAATCTCAATTTCAAAAAATTGACACTTATGACTGGTTTTGTGGTCCAGGGTCACATATGATTTTCAAAAGCTGAAGTGATTACCTTTATTTATTTGTTAGAATATGTATAACTCAGTATTTTAACTAATTGCAAAAGCTGAATAATCAACCAAAGTCTATTGATTAACCAGTGAAATAATCGATGATTAGTCGATTAATCGGTCTAAATAATAGTTAGATTAATCGATTATCAGAATAATCGTTTGTTGCAGCCCTATTAATAATAATAGAAAATGTTTTTAAATAGCAAATCAGCATATTAGAATGATTTCTGACAGATCAGATTTTGCTAATGAAAATTCAGCTTTGCCATTGCAGGAAAATTAAATTTTACAATATATTAAAATAGAAAACAGTTTTTTTTAATTGTAAAAATGTTTCACAATATTGCTGCTTTTACTGTATGTTTGATCTAATAAATGCAGCCTTGATGAGCATAAGAGATGTCTTTGAAAACATTAAAAAAAACTTACCCCATACTTTTGAACAATATTGTACACCTGCAAAATTCATTTACTGACATTAAACTTGGAATCATAAATTGAAACGTATTCATTTCTTGGCTTTGTGAACAAATAGTGCACAGTGGTAGAATGACAATATTTTAAAAATTAAAAATTAAGCGTTTGTTAATACTCTCTTTACACTTGACTGTTTCATGGTGTTTTTATATTCACTTTTGTGTTGTTTGGATGCCAATGTGTGATCGTAAAGTGCACATTAATTTGTTTATTTCACATTTGGCAATTTTTCAGATGCTTGGCTATTAATGTGAAACTGGCAGTCGACAGTAACAAATAATATGTTCTCCTATAAAGGCCTGCTTTGTGAAACTGACAATCCTAGCATTTTTTTTTTTTTTTTTTGGTGTACATTGATGAGATCAGATATCACACATTTTTCTCTGGGAAATGTCATATTGAATTTCCAAGGGTTTTGACTGAAAGCAAGACGTTATCTTAACCAAGCAATTTCCTTGTGAAGAATGATTTATGTACCGTAGATTATTTGACAGTTGGATGTGAATCTTGCATGCATGCTTTCTTGTTTAACCTCATTAGATACGTGAAAGATCCTGTGTAAAATGCGCATATAGTTTTTTTTTTAAATCTGAACTTGAAATAAAGCAAACTGGATTTGTAAAATATTTCTGTCTTTCTGACGAATAATAATCAGCTCAGGGCAAATCCTGAATTTAAATTCTTTGGATCATCTTTACAAAAAAAGCTTTTCTTCTGGCCTAACAACATTAAACACACAGTCCCTTATCATGCGTTTTAACTTGTGGTCTTAATGTGCCGTGCTCCACATATCCAGCCTCCCCTGTGAGCTGCCGTGTGGGCGCAGCATAATGGAGCTCACACGGAGCACATGATCTGAGTGAGCTGCCTCGCACACAGCATGTCTTCCATCAGTGCGAGTTACTTTTGAAGTTTCTGCTTCTTCAGGTCACAAGATTTCTCATCACAAGACAAGATACGAACCCAGCAGCACAGCGTAAATGGGCTTGTAATATGTATTCAAAACCAAAAATACTCTCTAAAACCAGTGAGAACATATGTAGATTTAGTGCCAACGACTGCTGTACTATTATATAATGACCAAAAAACCCTATTCTAACATGTATAATAGAAACATTTCCAAGAGAGCACAGATTGTGGTGTGTATGTACATACTGGCGAGATATTAGATCATCGGTTTGTGGTGAAAGCTAACTCTGAGCTCTATTAATAGTGCTCCTATCATCTTTCTCAAGGAGCTGTGTTGTTATTCACAGGGCACTGAGTAAGCATGATGTTATGGTACTATATCTTGTGGGTCTGCCTGATTGTGGCAGAGACCTGCAGAATAAAACATTAGTCCTATGGGATACCTGTAAGGATCCCTACTTGAATGATAGAGCACGGCGCTGGCAACGTAAAGGTCATGGGTTTGAATCCCAGGAAATGTTTGCTTTGGTAAAATTTGTAGCTTGGGTGCACTATAAGTTGCTTTGAATAAAAGCATTTATGCCAAAATGCATAAATGTCAATGTGTCAATGTGTCAGTGTGTCATTTGTATTTTGTGTCTTTCTAAGGTGCGTAAAATTATCCGGGTGTGTAAAGGCATCCTGGAGTACCTGACCGTTGCAGAGGTTGTGGAAACCATGGAGGATTTGATCACTTACACTAAAAACCTGGGACCAGGTACTTTATATGTCCTGGCACTTCCTTTTGAAGAGATTTCATTTCATTTTGACTTGAATTTCTGAATTTAAAGTTGATGCCGTTGGCATCTGGCTCATGCAGTTGGACAGTTGGCAGAGACTATTTGCATGAATGGAATTCATTGTTATTATGGTTGAATTATTGTTTTCAGATGCTTTTTTTTACTTTTTTTGTTTTTAAAAGATTACACGATGTATGACCTTGAAAAACTGATTATTTGTTATATATCTCCTCTATTAGGTGGTAGGTTGTTTTTGAAGGAAGAATTTCTATTTATGTGAGGTATTTTCAGTTGCTAGTAGCCTTGATCTGGCTTTTTCCCTCACTTTTATTATTTTACTTTATGTATGACATGAGCTATTGAAAAACCCCCTTTTTTTCTTTCTTTCTTTTTTTTAAATGTAAATTATGGACAAAAAAAAAAAAACTATAATGATTTCCACAAAAATATGAAGCAGCACAGCTGTTTTCAACATTGATGATAGTAATAATAAATGGCTGCTGAAAATTCAGCTTTGCCACCACAGGAATAAAATTACATTTTAAAATATATTAAAATGGGATACAAGTTGAAATAATATTTGACAATATGATTTCTTTTTATTTTAATTAATCGGTGAACATAAGAGACTTCATTCAAAGACATTTTAAAAATGTACCCACAGTAGTGTATATTTTTAGATTTTAATGTTGGATATACATGTACTGACTTTTTAAAAAATTTAGATTACCCTTGTTGTCATCATACTTACTTCAAGTTAATCATTAAAAATCTAATATAATTACACTGTTAAATGTAATCTTTAGCAAATCTCAAAAGGAACATCCATTTTTGACCTCTACATCGTCACTGTATTGATGTATGAATTTGTTAGGCATGACGAAAATGGCAAAGATGATTGACGAGCGGCAACAGGAGCTGACACACCAGGAGCACCGTGTGATGCTGGTCACCTCCATGAACACAGTGAAGGAACTGCTGCCCGTGCTTATATCAGGTAAGAGGCCAGCGAAGTGCTGTGTGTTCGTGTGTGCAGCTTGCGGTCTCTGTGTGCCAGCCCGTTGATATGGCAACACTGATAATTGGAGCCATTTAACCGCCTTGTGGGGAGGGATAGATTTTTCCTTTCATCCAGTTGGCTTTCTGCTGTTGGCTCAGCAATAAATAGCCAGGTTGATGGCAGCTCATCTACACTCGCAGAAAGGCTTTTAATGTCGATGTTTGCAAATATGTCTACTCGTATGGTGATAATTAGTTGCCTGATTTTTGGACACATCAAATATAATCCGCACTCTGATCTTGATTTGTACAGCAGTTTTAGACAGCCCATGAAAGGGAGGGCTAACACAATTGTTTTTTGATACCCATCAGCCATTAAAATCTTTGTGACAACCAAGTGCACTAAGAGTCACGGCGTGGAGGAGGCCTTGAAGAACAGAAACTACACGTTTGAGAAGATGAGCGCCGAGATCAACGAGATAATCAGAGTGCTGCAACTCACTTCATGGGACGAGGATGCCTGGGCCAACAAAGTATGAGCTTTATCATGCTTAAACACACATACACTCCGTTCTGCAACTCCACCTTAAATGGTTACACTAAGTTATGTCGGCTTCAGTGGGTCAAGCAAGTTAAGTGAACAATTTTCAATTAACTATGTTTATAAACTATGAACATGACAGTGGGAGCGGTAGAGAGAAGTAAAAATCCCATTCATTGTCTCCATAGAAAAAAGACTTCTAAGGGTAATGTGTCTTTTGATGTGATTTTTAAAGGGGTCATCGGATGCCCATTTTCCACAAGTTGATATGATTCTTTAGGGTCTTAATGAAAAGTCTGTAATATAGTTTGGTTATTACATTAAATTTCTCAATGGTAGTGTAAAAAACACCTTTTTAAACCTGTCAAAAACAGCTATTGTCAAAGCAAGCTGTTTTGTAGCATTTTCCTTTAAATGTTAATAAGCTCTGCTGACCCCGCCCCTCTCTTCCGAGCCGCTCTCTGAGGGACTGTTTACTTTATCCGCATTCATCGTGAAATTAGCACATTATTAGGTAGGGGTGTGCCCGAAGCCGAATACCTTATTCGGAAAGGCACGGATAATGGCTTCAAAAACGAATAACGGATAACGAATAATTCTGCCCGAATATTCGGCTTAGGCTGCAGCACAGTCCGGTCTTTGCTAGATAACAGGTGAGCCAGGGGATCAGCGCGATATTTACACGAGCCTCTAAAGTCATGCAATAATGAGTGTGTGAAGTGAATGAATGAAAAGAGCGCAAATCAAACACCGCTTGCTGTTGCCACTCCGTGCATCTCAGAAATCAGAGCTTGGCAAGAGTAATATCAACTAAAATAACACATCATACACGTTCTATTATTTGTGTAAATTTAAAAGGCAATGATTTAAACCTTATAGGCTACGATATGATACATGAATGAATGGACTAAGCACTGCGCTATCCCAATCAAACAGCCGCGTTGTGCGTCTCTGCGCGTCTCTCAAAAACCAAACCAGCTTGCTGTCAAGAGTAGGCTAATAATCAGCTTAGATACAGATACATTTTCTACTAGGCCTACATGTTTGCTTTATCTTTTGC
This sequence comes from Spinibarbus caldwelli, assembly GCA_039654775.1. Classification (NCBI taxonomy): domain Eukaryota; kingdom Metazoa; phylum Chordata; class Actinopteri; order Cypriniformes; family Cyprinidae; genus Spinibarbus; species Spinibarbus caldwelli. The sequence goes on from CM077242.1 coordinate 16,258,937, forward strand.
TGGTTTCCGTGGCACACGCACATTTGTTTCGTGAAGTTCAAAAAAAAAAAAGGCTGCTTAAAGAGTTCCACGTAATAAAAAAGTGCGCCTTGAATTAATTCAGTCGTGCTCAGATGATTACTAAACGTTTGTCATGAAAGCTCTCTACTTGTATGATCAATTTATTTTTAGATATTAATTTTATATTTTAGAACACTGAATAGGGCAAATAGTCGAAACACAAATATTTTTCCATAGGCTATAGCTACTGTTCTCTTTTTTTCCATACTTTTCCAGACCTGCAAATTACTTAAGTAAAATACTTTTTTTAAACTGCGCAGGAACCGGTGAGCCAAAGGAAATTATGTTGTTTTACATACACCTCTAAAATTACAACTCAGTAACAAGTGTGTGAAGTAAATGAGTGTAAACTCTATGAATGAAATAAGCGCAAATAAAATAGCAGTATTGCACTTGCCTTTTTCCATGCATTTCCTGGAAATTACTTCAGTTTCCATATTTCTAAACTGCATAGGAACCCTTACTGTTTTAATTAGAAGATATTCAAATATTTATTTATCGGATCACGAAAGGCCTCCAAAATGGGGCTCGAACTCGCGTTCCCTGAAGCATAACCGCACTACATCTCGAAGCACTGCCTATACTAGGGTATCGGCTCCGACATAAGAAGATATTTAAATAAACGTTATAATCAATAAAAAAAAATATTTTAGTTAAACATGGCATGTTTTTTCATTGATAACTACGAAAAACAAGAAAGGCTGTAAAACCATAGAATTTTTTTTTAAATGCTTTATTAATCCAATGCGTAAAACCATAGACATAACGGTCTTATCAAGTATAACTGTACGAAGTTCCGGTTCAAGCTCCGCCTACTTCTGGTTTTGTCTGAATACAGATACAGACATGAATAATTTTGTGATTGTTACAGATACAGATACCTATTATTAGGAAAGGCGATTTGCAAAGATTCATTAAAATCCCCTATACTCACTTCTTTTGGAGGTGAAGCTGGATCACGAATGATTCGCGCGAACATAGACGCATTTAGGTAGATCAGGGGGCGCATTCCCTTCAAAAACAAACGTAATCCACTGCGTCTTCAGCGGCTCAGATGTCAGGAGTAAATGATGACTGCTATATTCATTATTACATCCAACAACAGAACGCCTCAATCGCTTAATCTGAGACATCTTGTCTTCCCCTGCATTGGAGTCGACACAATGGTGGACAGCTCTCAGGTCGGGTCTAAGGTAAGACGGTCTTGTCAATCAACTATCGTGGGAGCGGCAGAACTACGTCATGACAGGGCTCTCAGAACAGCCTGATTTGAGAAAGACGATTTTTATCATTATAGGATGGATGTGTACACACACTTCCAACACACATTTATGTTCAAACAACTTGTAAAGTGAATTTTGCATCCAATGACCCCTTTAATAATAATAAAAAAATCTATATATTTGCAAAACAAAACCAAAAACAAAACAAAACAAAAAGAAAAAAAAAAAAAAACTAGATTAGATTGTACTTATAATCAATGATAAAGTGTGGAGATGGTCTACCTGGATGTATGCTACTGTTCAAATGTTTGGGTTCGATAAGATTTTTTCAATGTTTTGAAAAGAAGTCTCTTATTCTCTCTTTTTTGCAATATATTTTCTGGTCCTTCAGAAAACTATTATGCTGATTTGTTGCGCAAGAAACATTTCTTATAATATGTTGAAAACAGAAACAGTCCTCAATATTTTTTTTGGAAACCTTGATACATTTGTTTCTGAGTTCTATTCAGGGTGAATGGAAAGTTAAGAAGGACCACATTTTATATGAAATAGATTTTTTTGTAACAATTGATTTACTGTCACTTTTAATCAATTTAATATGTTCTTGCTGAATAAACGTATTAATTTCTTTAAAACAAAATCTTACAGATCACAAACTTTTGAATAGTAGTATATATGAATATATCAAATTTATTGGCTGTAGTCCAGTCTTACACTTAAAACTGTTGTAATCTTGTGATTTATCTCAAAGCTGGTTGTTTTAGTTTAAGGTTTAAAATCTTTATTGAAGAATATATTGTTAAGAATATTGTTTTAAAATGCATATAAAGAAAATTAATAGAAATAATACATGGCCACTTCAAAAGTGGGCAGTCACTGCTGCGCTCTATTGAGACCCCTCAGTGTATCTCTGTTTTTCTCCCTGAATGAATGTGACACTCCCATCCTGCTAATGTAATAATTTGTTCCATTTCCAGCACTGTTCACAGTCAGGCTCAGAATTCACTGATTATATGACACAAAAACACAGGCGTAGTAACCAGCAAAGGCGGAAAACATCACCATATACCGTACACATGGCATCAGTGTTTAACCGGAAGATTAATGATCTGCCTTTCTATATTTCACAAAGCCTACTGAATCATTTGATCCCTCGCTGACTGATGACACCCTTCGCTTGCTTAGCATGCATATTAAATATTTCCATAAAGAAATCACTCTACTCTCAAAATCAGTTTCCTGAGCTTTCATTTACTTTGCTGTCACCTCTGTTTTTTTTTGTTAGCCCTGATATAACTCTGTAAACATGCCTCTTTCTTTTTGCTCTCTTTCTTTTCTGTGTTCTTCCATTTTTTCCCTTCCTATAGAAGGTAAGCTCTCCTCTCTCCCGCTCTGTAATGCGACAAACTGCATGCCAGATCATTGTGTTGCTAACAGTATGTGTGTGTTAGTATATTCATTCTTGTTTTGATAGAAAACTTTTTTCTTAGCCTGGCCATTTTATATGCTTTATATAAGGGGTGCTGTATTTCAGAAACCCAGGACCAAAACAAAACAATAAATTGCAATTAGAGAGGTTGTTTTCGGATGTGCTGTAGAATGACACTGTGCCATCACTCACCCTCCTCATCCACATTTACTCCAGTCTCACATCATCCCTCATTTAGACACTCCGTCTCACAGTTAATCACTAATGTCTGTCTCAGGATGTGACAACTTTTTTACGCTTGGTGTCTGTCTCCATGGCTCCCGCTTTACACATTTCCTTTACCTGAATGCTGTCTTACCAGATTAACTTGATTTTATGCTCTGTCTCTCCTGATACACAGCTCCTCCCGGTTTTTGCAACCCAGTGAAATTGCGCGATGAGTGTATTTTGCTTTCGTGTTCACGTATTTCCTGTTGAAATAGGAAATTAGAGTGGGATATGTTGGAAAGCTTCTCCCTTTTTATTAAAATAGCCAATAATCTTTATTTTACCTTTTAGTTTAGCAGTAACAGGTGGTTTAGTCATGAGGCACTGGCTACTGCTAGTTTGGAGGAATGTGATTTTCAAGTAAAAGTAAAAAATTTTGCCACAATAATTATGCACGTTGCAGGCAAAAATCTCAATGAGTATATTGAACTACAAAAAATAACAAATAAGGGAAAAAAAATTAAAAATAGAAAAAAAATGTATTTATGTTCTCACAAAAATGTAAGTTTCAAGGCATTTGCCTCTTCATTAGACAATGGCCCATTTTTATGCACTAAAATGGATTTTAATGGGCTGAATTTTTTTATAAATAATAAATATTTTTGTTTATTCTCCTTGACAAGAATTTTAAATGTACTAATTTGCATATACTAAGAATTAACCTAGTTTTTTAGGAGTATAGCATATCATTAAAGCTCAAAGCCACAAAACTGTGATTTTGCGTGAGTCTTTAAAATTCCTTTTTCAGAAAATACACATATATCTGAGATATACGGAAAGGATTTATTTATAACTGTTTACTGTAGCTAATCTAGTAATTGTTCTGGCACAATAAAAGAGTTCTGGCATATTTTCAATCTTTTGAATGTAGAATACATTTAGCATTGGACCAACTTGCTTTTGTCTTAAGACAAAATTGAATTGAAACTCAGTTCTCACTCTGTGCTCCCTTGTGTTTTATGACTGACAACATGAAAGATGGATTGACATAGTTATTGCTCTTCAGCTCCTTCATACACACAGCACAAAGTCCATTTGCGGGGAATGATTAATGGAAGAAAAAGCCAATGTGTTTCCAGATTCATTTATTGTTTCACTCAAAACTAATCAGAAAATTACTTTGACTTGTTTCCTTATTCAGTAATATAAACTTTTGGATTTATTTGAAATTCTCTACATAACAATTTCAAAGCTTTTGTCAGCCAATAACCTAAGTACAGTTGGCCCAAATCTTCTTTGACATTATTTACTCTGTTAGCCAAAGGGAGACAGATGTTGTTAGCCAGCTGAATAATGTTAAAGCTTTCCAGTGTCCTACTCTTGAAGAGTAAGTTCATCATTGTCAGTCGTCAGTCTGCCTTCATATTGTAATTCTCCACAGCAGGTGCTTGTGATATCTATCATGAGATCAGGCATATTCAAGCAGAAATTGTTCAAACAGTTCGTCTTGACTCCATCATGAAATATTGATCAGGTTTAGATGCCCTGCCCTGTTTCTGAACTCTTTGCCTGTAATACAACAGCATGCGAATAACTAATGCAACATCAAATTGTAAAGCAAGAATTAGGTTCATTTTTACATTTAAATATATTATGTTAAGTTTTTTCTATACACTAATTTTCAAAGTTTGGGGTTGTTTATTTAAGTCTTTATAAGTAGTCTCTGTTCATGAAGTCTACATTTATTTGATCAAAAATGCAGTTAATATTGTGACAGTAATATTGCAAATTATTATTATTATTATTATTATTATTACAATTTAAAATAAGAGTTTTCTCTATTATAAAATGTAATATATTCCAGTGATGGCAAAGTTGAATTTTCAGCAGCCACTACTCAGTCTTCAGTGTCACATGATCCTTCAGAAATCATTCTAATATGCTGATTTAGTGCTTATGAAACATTTCTAATTATTTTCAATGTTGAAAATAGTTTTGCTAATTAATAATTGTGTGGAAACTGCAAAACATCTTTCAGGATTCTTTTATGAATACAAAGAACAGCATTTATTTGAAATATAAATCATCTGTAATCTTGTAAAAGACTTTACTGCCACTTTTGATCAGTTCAATCTAAATAAAAGTAAAAAATATTAAAGAAAAATCTTACTGACCCCAAACATTTGAACTGTATATAAATGCAAAAGCATTTTCTACATTGAATGTTTTTTTTTTTTTTTTTTCTAAAATCGTATGTGAAGTAAACAGAACAATATTAACCTGAACAAATGCATATAACATTTTTCTCGGCTTGCAAATGCAGCCCAGCCCTGATGCACACGAATAGGAAATGACTCATCAACTTACAAATAATGTGATCTGTCTTGCTGGATGCTGAAAGGTTGGCTGGAAAGCAGCAGTTACTGGATAGCAGGCAGGCAAAGCAGGCAGAGGAAATGGATTGGGCAGATAATTCGTTTTAGCTGAGAGAAGACTCATCGATTATACTTGTGATTCAGGTTTGCTTCAGGATAACCACAAACTATATTTAAGCTTTTTGATATGGATTTATGAAAGTGGGTTGACATGAATTTAGCTGTGTATTTTAGAGAAATTTTAACATACAGTATTTTAGCGGTGAGATGAAGTGTAATAGGCAGCAGGCGCAGGTGTGAGGGGTTAATTTCCTGCCCGTCTCCCTCTCCTGATTGGATCTGACTGCTGCTTCAGCTGCCAGAGTGTCTCCTGCTGGAAATACCACAAGCAAAAACAAGAACTCAATTCTAAGTCTTTTTAAAGGTCCATTATTGTCTTGTCTTGCTGAATCAAAGACAACAAAGCAAAACTAGATCTGTACATTTTCAGATCAGCATCTGAGTGCTGCCACTCTGAGATACCACTCCCATGTCTTTCTGATATATTAGTAGTAAGACTGGGGCACTCAGGGGCCAGTGGGGCCCCACATGGGGCCTCAAAATCTTGCCACAAGTCAAAAGATAAAAAGTTGCAAATATGGCTGAAGTACACTGCCAAAAAAAAAAAAAAGGGAAATAGAAGCAATTTTCTCTCAGAAATTATTAGTAAATTTCACAAGCAATTAAAAAGAAATGCAGGTAACCAGTATCATTGAGATATACTGTTATCATTTCTATTAATATATATATATATATATATATATATATATATATATATATATATACATATATATATAATTTAGTTAACGTTTATTTAGTTTCAAGTAACATTTTGGCTATGGTTTTCATTTTTTTTTAATTATTCTTATTATTTAATTTTTATTCATTCATGACATGGTTATGGTTTAAAATTTTAGTTTCAGTTTTACTTTTAGTTAACAATAATAACCCTGAAAGTAACAGATTGAATTAAAATGAAATTCAGAAGTACAAAAACAAAAATGGTATTTTGTAACCTACTTCAGTCACCTTTGTTTTAGTTACAACTTTGAAAAATCATGTTTGCAGTTGCTAAAGTGTTATAGATGGTTGCTCAGGGGTTGCTAGGGTATTAATAATTGCAGCCAAGCAAAAATTATAAGTGTGATCGCTTAGAAAGCTCATAACACACATCTCCTCAATAAGCTGTGATGTTCTGAAGCATCAGTATTGAAGGCATGACCTTGATACTCATACTGAACCTAATTTCACACCCATGCCCTTCATTTGTCTTTCAGTGTTATGCTCTTGATATGCTCATTTTTCTGATAATGTGTGTATTGAATGCATTGCCTGTGTAGATGACTATTGCTTTAGACTGCAGTAAAAAGGAGCGCCATATGCACGGCTGAGTTACCGAACCAGACGGGTTCTCCTTCAGATGTGTGCGTGGTGCAATGGAGTGTGAAGTGGTGATTATGTGGGCCGCTCTCGCACTTTGTGTGTGTGATTGAGAGAGGCAGAGGCTCCTCATGCCCATCAGAGGGAAAGAGCTGCAGAGCCCCCTCCCTTCAGCATCTACTCCTTCATATGAGCACCTAAACTGCAACTGCAACAAAAAGCTGTAACCACTCAGATCCATGCTATGACATCCTGCCCTGTGGGCCAATATGACAGACATTACTGACTAACACACTCTTCTCTCTGAAGGACACAGAGGCCATGAGGAGAGCACTAGCTCTGATCGAGTCAAAGATGGGTCAGGCTAAAGGCTGGCTGAGGGACCCTAACGGTCTACCTGGTAATATAAGTACACCCATTAGCTCACTGTGATATTTCAGGTTGTTGTGCTAAAAACAGTGACTTTTAGTCAAAACTTCTAAAGTGAAATAAGACCACTTATTAAAACTATGCTGTGAAAATTGCTAATTTTTCTGCAACTTTCAGATCTGAGCATATGCACACGATCAATAACATTTGTGCATTAATGATACTTTTTTTGGATCTGTATCTCTTTTTACATGCTAAGAGAGCATGTGCAATGGAGCCGTTTGATTATATGTGTGAGAGAGATTGATTATATCATGAGAAAAAGGGGTAATAAAAACAAATTATGCATTTTTTTGAGATTACAGTACTTTTAAAGAAAAAACTATTTAATAAGATTTTTTTTAAATATTAAATAAAAAATCTAATATTAAATTATTAATAATAAAAATGAGTGATGTCAAATGATTAATCGCGATTAATCACATCCAAAATAAAAGTTTTTGTTTACATAATATATGAGTGTACTGTGTATATTTATTATGTGTATATAAATGCAAACACATGCATGTATATATTTAAGAAAATTATGTTATGTTTGTATATTAAATATATTTATATATAATATAAAATAAAATAATAAAAATATATAAATGTATATACATGTAATTTTTTTTCAAAATATATACTGTATGTGTATTTATATATACATAATAAATAAACGCAGTACACATACATATATTATGTAAACAAAAACCTTTATTTGCGATGCAATTAATCGCGATTAATTGTTTGACAGCACTAATAAAAATATTTCCCTAATTTTAAGGGAAAAATAATTCTAAAAACTTTTGATATAACCCTTCTAACTAGTCCTGTATGGCATATGCTACTGATCAAAAGTTTTTGAAATAAGTATCTTATTCTCACTAATGCTACATTTATTTGATCGAAAATCAAACAGAAATATTGTGAAATATTATTTTGATTTGAAATAACAAATTTTTCTTTTAATATATTTTAAAACGTAATTTATTCCAGTGATGACAAAGCTGAATTTTCAGTTTTTGTCACATAATCTTTCAGAAATCACTGTAATATGCTGATTTGCTCAAAAACATTATTATGATTTATTATCAGTGTTGAAAACAGTTGTGCTGATTAATGTTTTGGTGAAAAACATATCTTTGATTCTTTGATGAACAGAAGTTTAAAAGAGCAGCATTTATTTGAAATATAAATCTTTTGTAACAGTATAAATGTCTTTACTGTCATTTTTTTACATTTTAATGCACAATTTATTGCTCTCTTGCGGAATAAAAATATTAATTTCTTATTTAAAAAACAAAATGTTACAGACCCCAAACTTAATTGCACACAAATATATACACTTTAATTACTAATATGTACCCTTTAGTGCTAAATAAGTACAAAGGTGTACCTTTTGAAAGGGCATGCCCCTGTGACTGCTTTTGTTTTATTATGTACATAATATTTGTGTAATGTATATGATTTTAATTGAATTGGGTTAAAAGTATGTAGTGGCCTAACACTATGTCTGTGACACCTGCAGGGGATCCGGGAGAGCATGCACTGCGTCACATACTGGATGAAGCAGGAAAAGTGGGTGAGCTTTGTGCGGGGAAAGAGAGACGAGAGATCCTGGGAACAGCCAAGACCTTGGGCCAGATGACCGATCAGGTGTCAGATGTGCGCGCCAGGTATGCCCCCTTCAGGTGCACCTGGAGAAAAGGCAGAATTGTAATCAAAGCCCATTATACTGCTGATTCAACCGACTATAAGATTCCACAGTTCAGCATTTCACACTGAGAGCCAAATGCCATGTTCCTGTAGCGCTCACGTGAGCTGAATTATGCATTAATGCAGCTGTTTGCTCTTCATAACGATATTCATCATCCTTTATACAACGTATTACCCCTGTGTGATGTGTCTCAGGGGCTGTAACTGCTTCTAATTTGCAACACGAGAAAGTGTGTCAGGTTTTTCAGTAAACACAGTTTAGACATTGTTTGTTAGCGGGCTAATTTTCTGGGGATTGTTTATCCCTGACTGCTGAGTACAGGAGAAGGAAGGAACGGTGTGGTACAGTTTGGGTTTATGTGTCAAGGATGTTGAAAGCTGGAGTGAAAGTGAAACATCAGACGCTGGGCTCTGACTTCATTAGAGAGACTCAAGGAAAGCAGATTAAAGGCTGAAGGGCCGGATAATCAGCAGCTGCCCCGGCCCACTGATCACTCTCACACATGGGGGCTCTTTACACTGACCTTCACATGCAGTTCAGATGCTTTTCATGTTCAATTTCCATGTTTAATCAGTGTTAATGGGTAGTTAGAGAGATCTTAATGTATTATGAAGTCATTTTATTCTCCTGTTGATTTTGTGATCATGAAAATTAATGATTATTCTATTCTATTCTATTCTATTCTATTCTATTCTATTCTATTCTATTATTGTTGTTTATTCTTTATATATGTTGTTTCTTCAGAGGTCAGGGTGCCACCCCTATGGGTATGCAGAAAGCTCAGCAGGTGGGCCAGGGTTTGGATATTCTGGTGGGGAAAGTGGAGAACGCTGCTCGGAAACTGGAGGCCTTGACCAATGCCAAACAAGCCATTGCCAAAAGAATCGACACGGCCCAGGTAAGTCTTGAAGTGTGTTTTGTTAGTGAATTGGTGTGTTTAGTGTGTCTAAAGTGGTGCTCAATTGACCCTACGCAAAAACCTGCCCTCTTTAGTTACTGTTGCTATGTTCAACAAGCCATGGCACTCTCACAATACATATCATGTTTTCACGCAGTAAAAAATACATTGCGGAGCAAAGAGTAAACTGACAACATGCTGACAGACAAGACAGAGCAGCTTACTTCTGGTGTGAAACAAGGTCTCAGCTTTAAAATTTTGTCTTTTTTTTAAGAAATTCAAACAGTAAATACCATTTTGTGGCTCTTTAATGTGTTGTGACAGATCGCTGTATTGCCTCAGTTCAAGCGGCACACATGAACTGATCGTCTTTTCATATTTACTTAAAGCACGAAATAAACATGAATGAACATCATAATGTATTTTATTTCAACCACAGAAAGACAACAATACACACAATTTTTCAAGTTTGAGTCCACCAAAATTAAACATCTACTCTCCTGTCTGATTTGTTTATCGGGCAAGATGGCGGATTTGGGGTTTTGATTGGTCAGATTGCCTGTCAATCAAGCTCGTTGCGAACAGTCAATTGGTTTTGTTTCAAGACTCAATTGAAAAGGCAACAAGTACCAAAATTTATACCAAAACAAATTTATACCCAATATTACCAACAATGGAATATATTATTATTATTATTATTATTATTATATAAGTAATATTATCATTATGGATATTATGTTTGTTATAATTAATACGGTGCAGGCCCTAAAATCGTTAAAATTATTAAACATAAGCTGAATTGGAAAACTTCAGTTTGAATCAAGTCACAGATGAATTTCCACCAAATTCATTCTCCTAAGGTTTGATTCAATGAATGGCCATTAATGTAAACAACAAAAGATATGTGAAGTGTTTTCCCTAAAAGTTCTATTTTTATTTTAGTCTATTGTTAAGATTTTATTATATTGTTCATTTTGCTATATTTACAGATTTGAAGAGATTGTATATGCATCCCAGAGGATGAGTGGGTACTTAAAATGGGTACTCATAATTAGAGACGTGTCCTCATTTAAATAGCTGTTACATAAATCTTTCTGGACTGATGTTATTTAGTGGAGATGTGCTGTGACTCCTAAGTATTTAAAGGGTGGATAACTGAAAAACAGAAAGAATACTTTTACTTTGTCTGTGCAGTGACAGACAACAGCAAAGCATGTGATTATATAACAGACCGATTCCTTATGCTGAATGACAATATGACTATAAATATTCCTTCAAAATCAAAACAGGAAATGTTGACAAGTGTCATTGTAGTATGTTCATTCTGGTAATAAAAGGAACAGAAGAGTCTGAGAGTGTTTTGTGAGATTACTTTTGAAGATGCTGCTAACTAACTATTAGGTATGGTTCTAGTGATGCAAAATAAACTAAAAACAAAATTTACTGATAAAATAAAAATACTGTTTTACATTTAAAATTACAAATAAAATCTTAAATTAATGAACACAATACACATTTAGGTATTAAAGGATTGTGACAGTAATATAACTGATCTTTTGTGTGAATGGTTGATTCTGTACAGAGCTGGCTGGCTGATCCTAACGGTGGTCCGGAGGGGGAAGAGAACATCCGTGCTCTTCTGGTGGAGGCCAAGCGCATCGCCGACCTGTGTGAAGACCCTAAAGAGAGAGACGACATTCTTCGCTCCATCAGCGAGGTCGCAGGACTCACTGCGAGACTGGTTGAACTTCGTAAAATGTAATTATAGGTCTACAGTCCATATAGTTAGAGTCCTTTAATTTACAGGAACATCCAAAGTGTTCTTTCCACTTTCAAAGAACAGATGGTTTTCAGCTTGATATCATTCATTCCAGTCTCTCATGTTTAGATAATGTTGAATAGATAGTGATGAAAGATAATGATGAAAATGTGAACTTAATAAACCAGTATCTTTCTCACTGTTAGGACAGATTATGTAACCAAGATAATGTTCCTGATGTGACTCATAGTACTTTCATAATATTATGAAACATTTTATTATAATAAGTTAGTAAGATTTTTTATAAAGAAATAATACTTTTATTCAGAAAGGATGCATTCAATTGTTCAAAAGTGACAGTAAAGTGAATTATGATGTTTATGATGTCAAAAGATTTCTGTTTCAAATAAATGCCGTTCTTTTGAACTTTTTTGTGCCACAGGGGTAAAGGGGATACTCCTGAGGCTAGAGCGCTGGCCAAACAGATTGGCACAGCTTTGCAGAACTTGCAGGCAAAAACTAACCGTGCCGTGGCCAACATGAGACCTGCCAAGGCCGCTGTTACACTAGAGGGCAAAATGGAGCAGGCCTTGCACTGGATCAACAACCCTGGAGTGGACGATCATGGAGTAGGTGGGTGGCAGGATGAGGTGAAACATTATTCCTTAAATGTGACAAAAAAGCAGCTTGGCAATCCATTTAGAACTGAATCAATAACTGTTATTATATCTGTGTCTGTTCTTAGTTTAGTAAAATCTTCATCTGGTCATCTGAGGCCATTACTTTTCCCCCAAAGGATAACACTGGCATACTGAATGACTTATTCATTCGTATGGAACTAGGCACTTGACTCGGACCTTTATATGATGTGACAGATGGCTATTTCCTCTGTCCCTGTTGTATTTATGTTCATACTTAAAATATTTCAAACCATAAATAGCTGCTTCGTGTCCTATTCACAGCAGGTCATGTTACTTTCAGGTTAACTTAGTCTTGGAGTAACTCTAGACCAGAGCTGCACAGTTTAGTACCAGGGTTTGTCCCAATTCACATATTTACACTAGTTTGTACTTTGCTCGTGATAGGGAAAATTCATACTTTCGAGTGTATAGCAAGGCCAGTATTAGGACATATTATCACATCATAAAATTTCATCTTGATGCCACAGACCTTGTCATCTTGCTAACTTAATTACTTATGAATTCATTGTTAATTATCCTTAATAAGCTTAAAAAAACTGCTATGGCACAGATTCTCAATTTAAAATCCACCAGAAACGGTATGCTATCTGGGCAGCTATGGCTTGTTATTTTAATATACTATCATTTTGGATGCACTCTTCATCTTATAATGGCATACTTGAATTCTAATATTGCATAATATTTAAGTGGTATCTTAGGACTTTCAAGTGAAGTAAATGAGTTTGTTATGCAGCAAAAAAATATTTTTTAAACCAGCAAGTAGAGATACTAATGTAGTGCTAGTTTAATAGTGCTGAATTATTAGCCAATCAGTCAAAAAAAAAAAATAAATAAATAAAAATAAGATTTTGTGTATGATTGTCACATTAATGGCAATTTCAAATCATAAAGCGGCTGTTGCCCTCCACTTGGTAAAATTAATGAATATTGAATGTATGAATATATCCACAAAAAACAAATGACTGCAAGTGTGTTTGAAAGAAAAGCATAGTAGGCTGTCTAGGGCTAATTAACATAATTATGTAATAATTACAAAATTATTTCTCACAATTATTACAACCACCCATTTTATAGATATAGTGTTTAAAAATTAACATTTTAGTCCAAAATAATTGAAATGATTAATTGAATTAAAATGCATATTTATAGTTTTTAGTTTAAATGTGGCTTGAAACAAAATGTTTATATCATGATTGTGGCTTCTTATTAAAGGGATAGTACACCCAAAATGGAAAATTCTGCCATGAATTACTCACCTTCATGCCGTTCCAAACCAGTAAAACATCTAGGTCGAAGACTTGACACAGAAGAGAAGAAATTGTTAAATAAAGTCATTATTTTTGTTTTCTTCGGACACAAAAAGTATTCTCGTTGCTTCATAAAATTACAGTTGAACCACTGGTGTCACATGGAGTATTTTAACAATGTCGTTTCTACCTTTCTGGACCTTGAACGTGGTAATTGCGTTGCTGTCTTCAGGGTCAGAAAGCTCTCAGATTTCATCAAAAATATCTTAATTTGTGTTCTGAAGATGAACTAAGGTCTTAACGGGGTTTGGAGGGACATGAGGGGGAGTAATTAATGACATTTAATGATTAATGATTTTTGGGTGAACAATTTGTTGGTTAATTTCCCTGAAGAGACTGTCTGTTTGTCCAAACAGTAGTATAATGAAAGCTGGGAATTTGGGAAACCTGTTTGATCGTTTCAGCTAGAAATGACACATTTCACCATTAAATTTTAATGGGAGCTTGTCATGTCTCTGTAGGCCAGGCTGCCATAAGGGGGCTGATAGCGGAAGGCCGCCGGCTGGCAAACTCTCTACCAGGGCCGTACAGACAGGATCTGCTAGCAAAGTGTGAGCGAGTGGAGCAGCTGATGATGCAGTTGGCAGATCTTGCGGCGCGGGGAGAGGGAGAGAGTCCTCAGGCGCGCGCTGTGGCTGCTCATCTTCTGGAGTCAATTAAAGTAAGGCATCGTGTCCCCCTTTTCTATTAAAAGATCCCACTATCTTTCTCACACAGCAGATGTGGGTGAAGCATAATCAGATGTTTAGATCTACTCAAATGGGAAGTGCAGAGGTCAGATCTGCTGGTACACAAAGCACCAGAGCTTTTAGCTCAATGTAATATATAAGCAAATGCCACCCTCTGCTGGAAAATATTTTCACTACACAATATTTTTTTTCCTATTCTGCTTCAAGCAAATGACGTTTTTTTTTTTTGTTTGTTTTTAATTGTACACATAAATAAATCATCATATCATATTTTTCTTTCAAGGATTTGAAGGCAAAGATGCAGGAAGCAATGACCCAGGAGGTGTCTGATGTTTTCAGTGATACAACCACACCAATTAAACTCCTGGCTGTGGCAGCAACAGCGCCTCTTGAGGCCCCCAACAGAGAGGAGGTCTGTTGAGTATACAACCTGTTTTAAACAGAGCACAGCTTGTTTTTTAGTATCATATCAAATATGCTAATTCACACAAAGCATTCCAAGCCCTAAACCTAATTGTAAGTAGACTTAAGCCGTTTTTAGAAGTAAATAAACACTTTTATTCTTAGGGTTATTATTTATTTTCAAGGAATCTCCAAAATCATTATTGTATACCTGGTCAGAAATGCATACAAACATACTTATAGTCATTATCTTTATAGTTATTATGAATTGATATTATAGTTATCTAATACTAAAACCATTACAAAAACATTTTTGTTACTTGGGAAAAAATTTGCGTTAACTAAATTAAAATATAGTATAATAAAATTTACATTTTACATTTACAACATTTCTCATTTTTGTTTAGTTTATCTTGAAGTACTAAAATAACTAAAACTAAGTAAGCTAAAAAAAAAAACTTTAAAATTATATAGACATAAAATACTAATTAAAATGACAAAAACAACAAAATTATTAAAACTTTTAAATTAAAGTGAAAGCAAAATGTAAAAATTAAATTTTAATTCAAAATATTAACAAAACTATAATAGTATATCGATAAAATGGGAATGATCAATTATAAAATAATAATTATAATTCATTTAGTATTTTTCCCCTCTAGGTCTTTGAAGAAAGGGCGTCTAACTTTGAGAATCATGCCAGTAGACTGGGTGCTACAGCGGAGAAGGCCGCTGCTGTGGGAACAGCCAATAAGAGCACAGTTGAAGGCATCCAGGCGGCTGTGAAATCAGCCAGAGATTTAACACCTCAGGTATGCAACTTATATATGTATATGATATGTGTGTATATGTCTGGGCGTCCAACTCTCTGCTTATGCCAGAGCTACTTTAAGGGCACATAATGGAGTACTTGGCCTGATAGTTGGACATAAGCCACAATATCAAATCTCCAGGGACATTCAAGCTTTTTGATGCCAGATAATACCAAATATGATGATGATCTTGAGTGAGACCTCATTCTTTAAATAAGACTGTGTGAGAAAAGTATTGAGTGTTAAATAACTAGCTTTTAATGTTGTCACAGCACTAAAGTCAAAACAAATGAGCTTTTTCATCACAGGAATAAATTACACTGTAAAAAATATTAAAATACGAAACTTATTCAAAATTTAAATGATATTTCACAGTATTACAATTTTACTGTATTTTGATATTTTGATCAAATAAATGGTGAGCATAAGGTAAAAATTTTTTAAAACATTTTACAGACCCCTAACTTTTGAACAACAATGTATTTTTGGAATTTAAGAAATATAAACCTTTAAAAAAAATATCTATTTCTCTGTTTAAAAAGTGGGACTTTACACATTACAGTAAGTTAGACAAAAAAAAGGTTAAAAAATTTTTAAAAACGAAGATATATCGGTGCACAGCATTTATTTTTTACCATTTACTGAAACGGAGTGTCTATTTACACTAAGTGCAAATAGCCCGCCTTGTTGGCAGAGACTATTTACACTAACTCCACCCACCAACGTGTGATTGGGATAGTCAACATTATAAAAAACAGTTGTAATTCATCAGTTCCAGTGGTGCAGCTGGTAAAGTATGTGCAATCGATCCGGGTTCGAACCCGCCTTTTTCCGAACTTTTTTTCCTCCCTTTTCAAATCTTGTATCACATCATAAAGGCATTTATTTTCAATAAAAATTAAGGAAATAATCAAAAAGTTGAAAGTAAAGCATCAGGTAGGGTTAGGGTAGGTGTAGGGAGGGTTTTATTGTACCAGTAAGGTGGCATCCATTTAATAATTTGAATTAAAATTATAATTTACACTCAATATGTTATTATTGCATACAGTTTTATAATGTACTACAATACTGAAGTGCAGATAATTGCCACTATTTGCAACAAGTAGTATAAATAGCAGAAGATGCTGCAATTTTAATAGTGTAAATAGCATCTATTGCTAGTTGCACTTAATGCAAATAGCCTCTATCGCTATTTACACTTGCAAATAGCCGCTGCCTTATTAAAAATTCTACCAATAAAGGCTCTCAGAATGAATATTATTAAACTAGTTGTAATCTTGTTTGTTTCTTTGACGTTTATCTCTTTTGCTGTACTCATGAGCAGGTCACTTCTGCTGCACGCATTTTGCTGAAGAACCCTGGCAACCAGGCTGCATATGAACACTTCGAGACAATGAAGAACCAATGGATTGACAACATTGAAAAAATGACCAGTAAGCAAAAACTCATATCACATAAAATACCACATCAAATCTTTTGAAATTCTTTCAAATATTCAAAATCTTTATTTCAGGTCTTGTGGATGAAGCCATTGACACGAAATCCCTCTTAGATGCATCAGAGGAGGCCATTAAGAAAGACATTGATAAATGTCGGGTGGCAATGGCTAACGTTCAGCCCCAGATGTTGGTTGCAGGGGCCACCAGCATTGCCCGGCGGGCTAACCGGGTCCTTCTGGTGGCCAAACGAGAAGTGGAGAACTCAGAGGACCCTAAATTCAGAGAACTGGTCAAAGCTGCTTCAGATGAACTTGGTAGAACAATCTCACCCATGGTTATGGCTGCTAAAGCCGTGGCAGGAAACATCCAGGATCCAGGTCTTTTTTTTTTTTTGTAAATGTTCTGGATACATTTATAGAAAACAATTTCTCCTATTACTGACAGAAAATCTTTTTCTCATATTGATTAGGTTCACAAAAGAGCTTCCTGGACTCTGGCTACAGGATCTTGGCTGCTGTTGGGAAAGTCAGGGAAGCCTTCCAGCCTCAGGAGCCTGACTTTCCACCTCCACCTCCAGACCTTGATCAGCTGCATGTAAGTGAAATTAAAGTGTCAAATCAGGCCTTAAAGGGACAATTCTGTCATCATTTACTCACCCATATGATTCTATCAGGTCAGTGATGATCAGGCTCCCCCCAAACCACCCCTCCCAGAGGGAGAGGTTCCTCCCCCGAGACCTCCACCCCCAGAGGAGAAAGATGAAGAGTTCCCTGAGCAGAAAGCCGGCGAGATGGTGAGCGAGCCTATGATGGTTGCGGCTAGGCAGCTACACGACGAGGCCCGTAAATGGTCTAGTAAGGTGAGTGGAACTATTATGTTTTAGACACAAAACCATTCCTTGTAGTTCTTTAGAAATACATTATTGCTCAAAAGTTTGGGGTCAGTAAGAATTTAATTTTTTTATTCAAGAAATTAATACTTTTATTTAGCATGGATGCATTAAATTGATCAACAATGACAGACTTTTATAATGTTACCAAAGATTTTTATTTCAAATTTAGTTCTTTTGAACTTTCTATTCATCTAAGAATCGTAAAAAAATGTATCAGGGTTTCCAACAAAATATTAAGCAGCAAGATAGTAATAAAAAGCATGTTTCTTGAGCAGCAAATCAGCATATTAGATTGATTACTTAAGGCTAATATGACACTAAATACTGGAGTGATGGCTGATAAAATTCAGCTTTGCCATCACTGGAATAAATGACTTTTTTATAATATCTAAAAACAGGAAAAAAGTTATTTTGACTTGTAAGAATATTTCATAATCATTTTTACTGTATTTTTAAACAAAAAAATGCAGCCTTGGTGAGCATAAGTCTTCTTTCAAAAAAAAAAAAAACCCCAAACAATTACTGACCCCATACTTTTTAACAGTAATGTACTGTAAATAAAACACAATAATAAATAATTTTAAAGAATTAGAATTAAAAATAAAAAACTGAATCTCACAAAGACTGTCAAGATGAAAATGACAAAGTTAATGAAAAAACTAAATTATGTGTTTAAATGTTTGAGATGCGCTTTGTGTACTGGTCTGCTTTTTATGATTGTGAAATGTTGCCTTTGTTGAAATCTGAATGTTTTTGTTGTCTTTAACCTGAAATGTGGAAATCTCTGTGATGATTCCAGTTTCAGGGGGAAAAAAGAATGGAAACTGTCATCTATGAAAAAAATGTTTGCATGCTCTAACGTTTTAACAAGTAAACTCATTTTTTTACCATAGTGAAGGAGCAATACATGACTGTTCTACTTCGCAGCTTTACCCCAAAAGAGCTTCTGCTATGAAACGAGACAGACAGGACTACCTGAGTTAACTTTAACTAATGGGAAATGTCTTCTTCAGTGGATGTGATATCAACTGGAACTAGTGCAGAGCTGATACAAGCTCATTACAAAGGCTCGTGTAGGTGCTAGAAGGTGAAGCAATAATACTTCCAATCAGGTGACCATAGTGAGAGCCCACTGGTTGTCGTTGTCCTTTTGTGGGATGTTTCTGTGCTATTTCTTCTATTTCTGTAATAGTTGAACAGTCCCTTCATGGCTTTGTCTTGGTCCTTGAGAAAACTATTTGATCTCTTGCGTGTTAACATGGTCTTTCCCTGTTTGTTTGTATCTGCACACAGCCCCATTTATTGCCGTTTAGTTATTATAATATTCACTTTACTAAATTGAATACAGTGTAAAAATTAGGAATAGCTGTATTATTGAAATACTGAGATATCGTAGATAGATAGATAGATACGCTACCATTCAAAAGTTTAGGGTTGGAAAGATTTTTTGTTTTTTGAGTCTCTTATGCTCACTAAGGCTGCATTTATTTGTTTAAAAATACAGTAAAACAGTAATATTGTGAAATATTATTACAGTTTTAAATAACTGTTTTCTATTTTAATATATTTTAAAAATAAATTTACTACAGTAATGGTGAAGTTGAGTTTTCAGCAGTCATTACTCCAGTTTTTAATGTAATATGATCTTTCAGAAATCACTCTAATATGCTGATTTGGTGCTCAAGAAACATTTTCCTATTATTATCAATGTGAAAAGCAGTTGTGCTGCTTAATATTTTTGTGGAAACCACAACACATTTTTTTAGGATTATTTTATGAATAGAAAGTAAAAAAAACAGCATTTATTTAATTTTATTTCGCATTTATATAAATCTTTTGTAATATTATAAATGTCTTTACTGTAATTTTGATCCATTAAAAATAAAATAAAACAAAATAAAATAACGGTCTATACGACTAACTATTTTGGCAGCTATAAATGGCTTTTTTTTGTGAGAACAGTCTCTATGAAATAAAGATTTTAAAAATCTTTATTTAGTAATAATGAATGATTGCAAAAGTTAAAAGAAAAAAATCAGGGCAGTTTAAGGACAGTCTATATAAAATAATTTATTAGGAGTATTTTTAGCTTAAGTATCATTCAAGCTGAAATATAAACTCATTGTAACACAATCTGTCAAAGCTGCTTTTTTATGGAGAACCCATCATGTATTTCATCATATCTTGTTGGGGGCTTTGCTTGTTTGCTCTCTGTCCAAATTAACCACCCAGTTTCTGTCCTCAACTTTAAGTGAGAATAGATCAGTTACATAATTTTCGGTTGACATTATAAACCCTGTGCCAGACGTTACCCAGCAGGACCCAGAATGCTGCCCCTCCCAGCTATCCTAAACCCAGCTGTTCTCACAATCATGTCCTGGGAATCTCCTTGCAGTGCCTCTCGTACTAACTCTGTCCTTCTTTCTCCATGCTGGCTCCTTCCTCCCCCTCCTCCTCCTTCCCAGCCTCGCCAGCCTGAAGTTACAGACGAGGGTTTTGAGGCCGCTGAGGCGGAAGTAGATATAGACGATGAGGATGAATTCACAGACAACGAGGATGATTTTGAGCCAGAGCTGCTCTTAATGTCTTCCAGTCAGCCAGTTAACCAGCCCATTTTGGCCGCTGCGCAGTCTTTGCACCAGGAGGCTCGCAAGTGGTCCAGTAAGGTACTCCGTTTTCTGGCCCCGGCGGGTCGCAGCATCCCTTCTGCATCCAGATATTACTGTGGGAATGCTGAAACCAGATAGCTGCTGCTGCTGCTGCTGCTGCTGTTGCTTCACACTTGGGTCCGGTGTTTTTCTTGCTGCTGGGGTTGCCAATGATCGCGACTGGAATGGCAAGTTTGTTGTGCATTTCTTGGACAAACTGATACTGGCTTCACAAGTCACTTCCCTGCTCATTTCTGATAGTTGTCACGCCTCTGTGCTCCGATTTGAACGAGGAACCATTCACTCAACTGCTGCTGCCAAACACTCTGCTTTTGCCAACCTGTGAAGCCATGGATGACAGTTTCCCAATGACTTTGGAATTACACGTGTTGAAGTCATGTCACATGCCTGTTTGTTTGTTGCACACTTTTTCTAACCATTTAAATGAACCATATCAAAGCCATTGTAGGATGTTACACTTTAACACACAAACTTTGCATGCCTGTGTATAAACATAACTGTCTCACTAAAGGATCATGCAGAATTCTACTCAAGGTATTTTTTATGAATAATTATGATTTATTCATTAGATGGGCACCATATTGTTGACAACCTGGAGGAAAATACATTAGATTCTACGGAGCCCCTAAAGTTACATTTGCAGAAAAAAAAAAGCCCTCAGAGTTTCTTGTGCACACAGGAGGACTATGGAAACATTTCCGTCACGGATAAAAAAAAAAAAAAGGCATATTTTTTGTTGTATAATCTTACAAACTTTTTTCTTGCAAATGTGAGGTACAAACTCAGAATTTTGATATATATGCTCGCAACTGCAAGGAAGAAACTCAGAATTGTAAGATAAAAAGTTGCAATTACCTTTTTTTTTAAATTATATGGTGGAAGCAAAAAGAGATATATACTCAGAATTAAAAATATATATATAATAAAAATTTCCGAGATGTAAACTCTGAATTCCAAGAAAAAGTCAAAATTGTGAGATGTAAACTTTTTTTTTCTTGGTGGAAATTAGCTTCCATACTTTCCCACATGTACGAGAAACTTATATGTGCAAACAAAAAAAAAACACAATGGGAAACCTTTCCACCCACACCAGAAAATTATATTTATAAATCAGTAACAAGCATGCAAATGCTTTTCCGTGTGCACAGAAACAATTCTTGTTCACGTGCATTTGTTTCTCATATTTTGTCCTACAAATGTGACTTCAGGAGACATGATAAACCTATACTAATTTCAATAAGGCATGACTGATGTGCACTGGATGAAAATGACATGATTCTAAACACTGTTTGTCTTTGTGACATTTTAAAATGTTAGAGATAGAATTTAGATACATAGAGCTCATCATCAATCACAGATTAATAACAGGCAACAATGATCTACATGAACATCAACCGACTCTATAGGAACAGTTGGATTTTTGTAGTTATTTTAGATTTTACCTGTGTTTGCCAAAGTACGTCTGTAATCAAACCCTTATTTTAAGTCCTTATGCTATGTCCACATGGGTGTTATTCCTCTTAGGGTAACGACATCATTGGAGCAGCTAAGCGGATGGCCCTGCTCATGGCGGAGATGTCTCGTCTAGTGCGCGGAGGCAGTGGGAATAAACGTGCCCTCATTCAGTGCGCCAAGGACATCGCCAAGGCCTCCGATGAGGTCACACGGCTAGCTAAAGAGGTAGCCAAGCAATGCACCGACAAACGGATTCGCACAAACCTCTTGCAGGTCAGTGGTGCAAATATCAATAGTAGTAGAGAATTGATTTGCAAATTGTCTTGCTTATCAAGTACATTTCTCCTTTGTGAACTCTGGAATGTTTATTCCAGGTTTGTGAGCGTATCCCAACTATTAGCACTCAGCTGAAGATCCTGTCCACAGTAAAGGCCACTATGTTGGGACGTACAAACATCAGTGAGGAAGAATCTGAGCAGGTGAGAAAACACGGCACATCTTTAATGAAGGATTTATTGGATTGGATTGGAATTATAATGATTGTGTTTGGTTCTAAGGCCACCGAGATGCTTGTGCACAACGCACAGAACCTCATGCAGTCCGTGAAGGAGACGGTCAGAGAAGCAGAAGCTGCCTCTATCAAGATCCGCACAGACGCAGGGTTCACTCTTCGCTGGGTCCGAAAGACCCCCTGGTACCAGTAAACTGAGGACTAGTTGATTTCCATTAGCAATCTGCATCCTTGCCTTTTCAAACGTCTGAGATCTGATAAGGGGTGGCAGGTGGAGAGAAAGCACCCTGTCTGATTCTTACAGTTTTGGACATCAGTGTCCGGCTCCAGTTTTGGGGTGACTGGTATTACTTATTTTCATTTACTTGCTGGTATGGGTACTTGGTACACCTCCGCTGCTCCTTACGGAGGCTATTTTTGTCCTGAAAGTTTGCTGTTGTTACCTTTATCTCACACTACTGAGATATAGTGTAGGAGTATACAGGAAGCAAATTTTTAAATATATATTTTTGGTATGTTGGGTTTCCAAATTCCAGGTATATATATATTTTTTGCATGAAGAAGTTTTCTATTTTGTATTGGAGAAAAATGGCATGATGCCTCTCTCGAACAATGTTGGAGTTCATGATGAAATTTACTTTAAATTAGTTTTTGACAATTAAATTTTCTTACTGAAAATGTATATATTTATATTTCTTATATTTCATCAGAACATTATCACAGATCACTGTTTAGTCGCAAATATTCAACACATACAACGTTGTAAGTTTTACTTCAAAAACCCTATGGCTGGTTGTTTTTGAGTTATAATTCACTATAATTAACTGTTCTTTGCTCATATTTTTAATGAACTTTTGCTTAGTTATTTATTAAATATGATAATGCCTTTTTTGATGGGTCGTGCCATTACAGAGATGGCATGGTTGATGCCAAAGATTTTGTTTTTTTTACACTTAATATCCATTAGCTATCAAAAAACACATCTATCATGTAAATCTACATAGATATGCGAAAGCTTGGATAGTTAACACTGAAATTCTTTATACTTCATTCACACTTAAGTTTGTGAGAGAGTGAATGATTATTTAAATTTGTTAAAAAAAAAAGCACAATCCTCACAACAGTTGAACTGTTCTCTCTTAGCTCAGTCTTTTTACAGTTTACGGCTGTAATTTTGACATTTCTCTGTGTGATGGTGTTTGCAATTGTAGTATATTGATGATGGAACTGTCTTAATGTTTTTACCCATTTAAATAGAATGGGTAACAAGACCCAGGTGGCTTGTTTATATGCGATACCTTTGAGTTTGGAGATGCAGTTTACCCAAAAATGAAAAGTCTATCAACACCCTCATGTTGTTCTAAAATTGAAAATGTTTTTGTCGATGCAATGAAAGTCAATGACTTTCAAAATTTTTTTATTCAAAATAATTTTTTTTTGCGTTCCAGTCAAACAGGTTTAGAAGGACATGAGGGTGAGTAAACTGCAGATTTTTAATTTTTGTGTGATCTATGTTTTAAGGACAGTAATTTTACAGTATAGAATCAAATGTGTGGAAATTGTGCAGTCATACTATGAAAAACTCAGTAGCACAAGCTCATCACCATTATTAGCTGAAGATGCACTCTGAATTCTCTGTACAGCTACAAGAACACTATCATGATGCTTCACTGCCTTGCATTCACTTAAAAACTCTTATCTACAACATATTCATTTGAAAGAGTACCTTTTCAGCCCCCAATATAGTGCCTCGTTGTGAAAGTTTACAGGGCTGTATTTGTATTTGTAATAGCATGTTGTGGGTTCTGATGACATTTAGAAAGGGTGAAATTACTGCTTTGTGAATGTATATACGACACTAATATTGACTTTTTCAGTGTCACATAGAAAAAACATCTTATGTGCCTCAGATAAATAAAAAAAATTCAGTTAAGGTGTTTTGTTTGGAAACTTCATTCCCCAAATATGTCAATAAAGGGACAAGTTACTTTCTAATTTTGTCAAACAAATTCAAGTGAAGCTATAATAAACAGGTATTACTCAGAAGTGGAAACACACACAAAAAAAAGACCTCATTTTGTTCACAAACTTTATAAATCTGAAGGCTTTTGGTTTAAATACATATCTTAAAATGCAGTTATGCAGTTCCCTTGACATTTTACAAAATAATGCAATTGTGTGTCCATGTGTGAAAATCCTCAAAGCTTCATAAAGGTGGCAGACCTGCATATCTACCATATCACTGCAGGTCAGTGCAACAGAGCTGATTTTATCTCTTGAGCTCATAATGGCTCCATAGTGCTTGTATGTGGCAAACTACTTTTAAGTGTAGATTGTCTCTCAAGCAGATACAGCTTCTATTAACCTCTGAGCAGTGATGTGCTTGTGTAGTAGATTGCATCATTGTAAATATGTCCTGCTACAAGCATGACTGTTCTTTTAAAGAAAGGCCATTTGAGTGTGTGAGGCCTCCTCAAAGTATTTTTTTTTTCATTCAAAGGCCATTGAATTGGCAAATAAATTTATATGAAAAAAAAAAGGCCTGTGAATATGTGCAGAAACTCTCAAGTATTGTTTTGTGACAATATCAAAAACTGTAAAGCAGTATTGTGATTAATGTAATGTGTTTCTGGCAAAGATTTACCATACCTTAAATCTAACATAATACAGTTTTAATACATTAATGGAATGTTGTTGATATGAAGTGAAAGATTCCCAAAGCAAATGCTCTCCCAATACTCTCCAGTGGAAAGATTTTCACTTCTTGCAAATTGCCAGTAATTTCTCACAAAACAAGAAAGATAAATATTACAATAACAAATGTAACTGCGATATTTTAAAAAATAAGGGAGATTGTGCACAAGGTTGCAATTCTGTATGATTTGTCACTTAGAAAATGGCACC
Organism: Spinibarbus caldwelli; assembly: GCA_039654775.1. Classification (NCBI taxonomy): domain Eukaryota; kingdom Metazoa; phylum Chordata; class Actinopteri; order Cypriniformes; family Cyprinidae; genus Spinibarbus; species Spinibarbus caldwelli. Next base: position 16,284,216 of record CM077242.1, read on the forward strand.
TCTAATAAACTTTTGGCATATCCTTGTGATACTCTACAGCTGGCCTCATGTCCTGACCTGAAACTTCCCAGCTTTGGTCACATATTTCACACCCTTGAATGGTTTATATTTCTCTCCGTACATGTCTAGACGATTGACTTTCAATCCTGTGAAGCAGAAGAGAGAGTGAAGTAAGCATAATTGTATTTATATAACACATTTTAAAAAAGTGTTTTAAGGCACTTTACATAAAAATAGGAAAATAGGAGTTTTGTTTTTAGGATTTTGCACCAGAAACTAAGGTACACTATTTCTAAGTCATTGTTCAAATAAGCAAATTTGTGACACTGATCTTTTGTGGAGAGGGAGTTCTCATGGTCAGATTTCTTTCAATATTCTCATTACATTGTCAATGCTCATTGGATCATATGATCATCAGATTTTAGATAAACTTGTGTAGCTTTAACACTTAATAGAAAGTTCAAAAGCATTTATTTGAAATAGAAATATTTTATATCATTACAAAAGTCTTTACTGTCACTTTTGATCAATTGAATGTATAAAAGTAAAAGTCTTTAAAAAAAATGACCCTAAATGTTTGATGGTATTTCAGCAATTACATACAAACATGTGGAAGGAGATGAAAATAAATTTAGAAAGAAAAAAAGTGAACAAATAGTAAATTAAATAGGGTTATAGCAGCTTATTGTGATTTTAAAAGCGTGTTAATAACAACAGTGCTTTATCACAAGGTCCTGCTGGTAATAAATAACGACCAAAGCTGATAAAGGACCCTAGCCTACCTGAGATGGCTAACTGCTGGATTTTCAGGTCAATGTTCAGACTTGGGTTCTCCTCTGGTTTAGGAGCTCCAGACTGCAGACTTAGGCTTCCTTTCAGATTGGGAAGCTTCTGGGGGTTAAGTTTCCCTATATCCCACACCAAAATCTACAAGACAACAGTCAGAACAATTAGCCAAAAATAGTGTTTCAACTGATCAACAGCTGTGACATTGCTAAAATAACACAACTACAATTAATCAATGAAAATGGAGTTGCATCTGACCTTTGTGACGGGGTCATAGTTGTAGGTTCCCTGAGTTGCATTGAGGTTGGCACTGAGAACCACTTTGGGCATGTGTACGGTCACTACCAAACACTCCACAGTCTTTCCCATGGTCTGCTTAGGACCCACAGTGATGTCCAGTCTTCCTGAAGGTCCAGTCTCAAAGAAACTGATGTTCTGCTTCACATATATGGGGATTGCTACAAGACTGCAAAAACAGGTAAAATACTTTTAATGGGCAATTATCTAAATATCTTTAATACATATTTTAGGTTTACTGCTTAACCATTTACTCCAGACCTATACTCTGCTTACTTCTGTGCACTGATATGATATGACATGAGCTGAAAGTTTCCATCAGGGGGAATGAAGGAGATAACTCTTTCACTTTCCCATCTCTTATAACGGACGCACGGATGAAAACTCACGTCGTCCAGGAGCCTGGGGTTCTGTGGACAACATACAGTTTGGTAAAAAAAAAAAAAAATAATAAAAATAAAAAAAAAAACCCACGTCATATTGTCCCTTGATTAAAGGGGTCATATGATGCGATTTCAATTTTTCCATTCTATTTGGAGTGTTACAAGCTGTTTGTGCATAGATAAGATCCCTGAAATTGCAAAGACTAAAGTCTCAAAACCAAAGAGATATTCTTTATAAAAGTTAAGACTCGACCACGCCCTCCTAAAACGGCTCATTCAAACACGCACCCACATGTCTATGTCACGGTGTGGGGAGATTTGCAAAATACCGCCCAAATGTACACGCAATGAAAGAGGGTGGGACTTTTATTCTCGCTGTAGTGTTGTTGCTGCCGCCGGCGCCATGTCCTGAAGACGCTGTGTTTCATTGAGAAAGCGAAACTACTTTGTTTGGGCTTCCAATAGAGGACACGACTAGAAATCAGTGGTTAAGTTGTATTTACAACACTGTTCCAGAACAGTTCACCCCAAATATTCGAGTGTGTGCAGCACATTTTATGAAGGACTATTTCCTGAACCTGGGAGAGTAGCCTGCCAGCTGTGCTCAAAGACTGTTTCTATAAAGTGGGGCAATTCCAACTTTGCAAGGACAGTCTGGCGCTTCTGACTCACAGCCTGTAAGTATGTTTTCATATTTAAAGAATTTGCCACTGACTATTCAAACGCGAGTTTTGAGCAGTGTAGAGTAGCGCTTGTTGTTTGTTGTTTCTCCAAACACAAATGCAGACATGGTAATGTTTATAATGGGTTTTATTGTTTTTGTGTCGTCGTGCCGGGTCACGGCATCACAATACGGTAAGGGGCGTAACATTTCCGTCTCACGCTTGAGGTATTCGGCCAATCACAACGCACCAGATAACTGGCCAATCAGAGCACGCCTCGCTTCTCAGAATGATGAGCTTTGTAAAAATCTACGCGTTTCAGAAAGGCGGGGCATAGAGGAGCAATAATAATGTACAGTATGTGGAAAATAATGTGTTTTTTGAACCTTAAACCGCATAAACATTGCATTACACTAAATACACAAAATAATGTTTTTTTTAGCAACGTCATATGACCCCTTTAATATGGGATCATAAAAGCTGCATGCATAATACGTTTAAAGTTAGCATAATGTTTAAAATAATTTAAGATCAAATATAGTGTGTATGTTGCTTTATCTTTTGTTCTTTTTTCTGTTCTTAAACAAGATACTCAATCCTCAGGTTCATTACATAACATTTGTACTCTGAACTTTCGTTAAATAATAATTGTTAGATAAGAGTACGGATATGGACAAGATTTTCCAAGGTAGCAGTGAAAATAAAATCAGCATATGCATGTTATAGATCTTACTGTGAATCACTGTCTGACTATGGGTATGTTTCTTTTTTTTTGACCTTGTAATGTTTAAGGAAAATGTCACAATCCAAGTCGCTGCTCTAAATGTTTTATTTCCTGATGATCCATCACAATACAAATGAAATGATCTGTCGCTACTTCCGTTTCATTGCAACTTTAAATATGGTTGATGACAAAGCAAAATATATCCCAAAAGAAAAAAAAGAGATGAATATGAATAAATGCTTTCACCATAAATGAGAGAGTAAGGTCTGGCATTCCAGAGAGCTTGACACAAGCATCAATAACTCCCTGGATTTCTGCAAAGACTGTAGTTCCTGAAACAGAAGAGAAAACCAATATCAACCACATACCTTCAGAATTATGCATTCACGTGAACCAGCGTTTCCCAATCCCAGTCCTCGTGCCCCCCCCGCTCTGCATATTTAGTATGTTTCTCTTATCACGTACAACGTTTGTTCTATTCGTAAGTGCCCTGCGAAGTGGACATCACCAGATATTCCGCCATGATTCCAGTTCGAAACAAGTGTATATATTCTATTCAAAGGGCATTAAAGTGTGCGAGAAGTGAATTTAAATAGTATTTATTTACAAGGTATATTATGTCACACTTCTCTAGTAAGTTTTGTCTGTGTGTGAAGACGCTGCAGGCAGCGGCGCAGCGCAAATCCATGAATAAATGTTCCGAAGTGAAGAAAACTTCAACGGATTTCCCGTGCTCAGGGAGTAGGGAGCAATGAACACTGTGTAGGGAGCATATCAATCGGAACACAGTTCATGCATGTAGTTCACTTCTAACGAGCTCATTATCTGAATCGTGTGTTAACTAAGACAGACACGGGCTGCATCCAAAAACTGAAAAATGCTGTCTTCGGAGGACACATTCCAAGGTAGGAAGGCATCAAGGCACGTCCGAATCCAAGGTTAGCTTCACTTCCTGTCTCATGAGATACCTTCATCTGATCGATTTTTGAAGGCAGCATAGATGTATCATTCGCTGCCTTTGATATCCCACAATCCTGTGCGTTCCATTCCGTGACGGTTGAGCTAAAAAATAAAGATGGCGTCTGAAAGTTGCGTTTGGTGGCTAGTTTGTGTGTAAATGTATAGTTCTGGTTAACATTTTGCACTTTTGATGTTATTTCTAGCGAGAAATTAGTATTATACTAATTAAATATTTGTTTAGTTATCACCAAAACTTGTTCTATTTTGTTGTAGATTATTAAACCGTTACCCTGCCTCAGAAGCCTGTCCGAAATCAGTTTCGTGAGGTCTTCATGCAAAAACACTGCCTGCAAAGTCATTGCCTCATAAGGCAGCGAGGCAGCAAGTCAGCTGCCTAAATTTTCGGATGCAGCCAGGGACTGGGAACGGGAACCGCTGATGTGAACAAACTGTGAAATTAAAGTACCAAAAACAGCCTTACCAGACTTATCCAGGATGGCATCTATTTCTTCCACCACATCAAAGTAAGCCTCATTATTGGTATATTTCACACCTGCTCTTCTCCATGGGATAGTGGAGAGCTGACCAGTAGGGAGTGTTTCACCAACATTACTACTGCCTGAGTATTATGAATCAGTTAGATTCTCAACATCACACAGCCATGAACAAAATACACAGGAATGTGTTGTTTTACCTGTGATGGTGTTGACCATCGACCGCAGGATTGTGGGAGGTCTGATGAGTTCTTTCAAGATGTTGGATTCTGTAGCGAGGGGGAAGCCGTTATCCAACATTTCTTCCAAGAGCTCATAGACTATGACCACATTGTCCATGATAGTGGTCTCAGAACATTCTCCAAAATAGTCCTGCATAAATGATTATAAAATACCATATTATTGAACACACATTCTATACAAGACATCTACAATAAAACATACACCAAGATTGCTGAATAAAAGCATTAATTTCCTCAAATAAATTCTTATTGATACCTGAAATGTCTCTGCGACTCGATGCAGAAATTCTATTACAAAGAGTGGAGGCACTTCTGTTTGGATGACAGAAACAAAGAAGATCTTCTCACGGTAGATGTTTATGAGGTAGTGATGAGGGGTGCGGATAACAGGAGGCACATTGTCAGGTTCCACCGCCTTCTCTCGTGCTTCGAAGAAATAATCGCAGATGGAGCGGCTTACGACACTCTTCCAGTGTTTCTCCAGGAATAAATCGCCAGCATTGTTTATCAGAAACAAGCTGTGAATCATGATGAGGGCTGGAATTTCAACAGGATGAAAATGGGACAATGAGAATGGGAGTCACGGTGCTAACAGCAAATATGAGCTACTATGTTATTCCAGTGTTTGGAGAGAAATATGCCTAGAACATTCAAAGTTTTTAACTTTTTTTATTTTTTGACACTGGTTATAAAAAAATAACATTTAAAAGAGGGTTGTTGGGATAAAACTTTAAACGAATAGTCAAAATGTACCATGAGGTAAACTCACCCACAAATTAATGTCCACATTTATTTTTTTTTAAAGCCATGTCTTTGTAATCTGCACTATCCAAATTAAATCCTCTGTATAAGAAATAAAACAATATTCTAATTACTTTAAGTAATTAGGATAGTGGCTTTAAAAGAGATTACAAATGTATCCCTATTTGATCAATGTTTATCCCATATAATCAATTAAAAATAATAGAAATAATTAACTATTTTGAAAAAAATATATAGTGACCAGGGGTTAGATCTAAATGCTGTTCATTGTGCACTTTATAAAGCTACATTTCAGGCCCTGAGCTCTGTGCAAACAACTGTATTATCCTATAGCAGTAAATTAAAACTTCATAACCTAAACTTCTTTCAAATTTATCATAACTAGTCGCAAACAAACTTGTAACATAAATATTACTATAATTTCAAAGGCAATGCAGGACAGTGTGATAGCTAATTAAATCATTAATCCCTCAGAAAGTACTAAAAACAAAAGCAGAAAAGTTGTTTCCTGAAGGAAGAGTTACAGGAGATCCTGCGTCTATCGATTATTTGAGATATTCATATTCAGCTGAACAAATATAGACAGTCGGTTGTTCATAACTACACATATCTAAACTTATTTCTAAATAAATCTTACCTGTAGACAGCTGTCTTGATGAATGTTTTCAGGCAGTATCCCCGCTTGCAGATGTGTCGCTCCTCCTTCCCGGTTCATGCGTTCGAATCTAAGCCTGTCGCGAATTTATATTAAAGTAGATTTAAAACACAAAGACTCGCTCCTTGTTAAAAAAGCTTAAGATCAAAGACGTTCAACGATACCTATACAAAGCATGTGTTTAATTAAAGTTTATATTAGCTTGGAAGTGTATTTTTTGTTCCGGCAATACACAGGGACAGCTATGTGTCTGTGAGAAATTTTACTCTCCACAGCTAGAATCATTTCCTCGAGTCGGTTCTTTTGAACAACTCTTTTCAAAGAACAATCAAATGAACAGATTCACTGGTTCTTTATATTATCACGTGGTCCCCGGCGTGTAGGATTAAAGTTTACTGAAGATTGATTCAGGTTTATTAAAATGGGGGTTATTTACAAATTCATACATTTGCAGTAGGTTATTTGTAACATTTCGGCTATTTGGCTATTAAAGTAACTTCCACCCTGTTAGTCAAATCTTCGGTTCACTCGTGTTATTTACTGACTCACTGAACAGAGAATCGAATGCTTTTATTAGCAGCTCACTCATCGGTCCTCGGCTCGTTACGAAACGAATATATTCAAGAGAGACGATTCTCAGTTCAAATGGGTCGGTGAGAACAGCTCGGACCGTTTCAGTCCGGTTCGTGAAGGAACAGTTCCGAAAGGTTTTGTGAATCGATTCAATGAAAAGATTCGATTCAAAAGAACTATCCGTCAACCGCGCCTACAGATGCTTCATTCGCGCAACAAGGTGCCTGGAGCGTATTTGATAGAGCACTATCACGCTACAGCATGGCGTCCGGTGAACCTAAAGCCAAGAGGATTAAACTCGAGGAAAAAAAGCTCAGGTATAGTAAACACAAGCATCAGATGAACAGCGTAGAATGACAGAGTCAGAAGGTGCGCTTGGTATTTTATTGAACACGGGGCGGTGTGTTTGCGAGCACTTTCGGGTCAGAGGTCTAGGCTGCGTGTTACTTAAAGTCCATGTGCTGTCAATACAGTGCTTTCTCTCAAAAGCACATTGTCGTTGCATTGGACAGGAATGTATCGGGCATTTTCCCATTATAAAGCAATGCCGATGAATCAGTTAACGTTAGGTTTTGCTGCAAAACATAAATCGCAAACTCGTGATCACGGGGCATTAATATCCAAAGCGTTCCACAATTACTTTAATTACTCATAGTCGAGTGGTGGGTGAGTTCGTGTTGTTGTGTACGTATGATGAATACTTTTGATCATCCGTTGTCCTCGTTGAGTGTTTTATATCGACCACCGGAGTGCGTCCCTCCAGCTCCACGTGTCTTTTGTTATGCAGCCGAGCTCTGCTTCAAAAAAGTCTTCCTGCTGTACAGTCACAACAGTAAGAAACACGCATCCATGCATTAAAACATGCATGAACACACAATATAGTTGTTCGTTTAGTTTATGCTCCATGCACAAATGTTGGTTGCAAGTTGTGTAGGTCACTTTCCGGCGGGTATTTCTGTCCCAAACCCATTGACACCCATATGCTGTGGCTTTAGCGGCGTTGTCATTACGAGATATCAGCTATGACTAATGTACCGTAGTTATTTGACTAATGTACCGTAGTTATTTGACTAATGGCTATTGAGATTAGATGATACAAGTGTATGTATGCATGTGACGTTACTAGTGTCATGTAAGAAAACTGTTAGGTCACAGCTGGATATTGCTCTTTATTGTTTGTACTTGCATATTGGGTTTCAAATGTATTATTTATATGTAATATTTACAAATAGGTTTATTTTTTCACATTTGCCGCCACAATTTCACCCACAAAAGAGCTTTAAACAGGAAACGCCCCTCCTAACCAGTCAGCCACTGCGGTCAGGACAGCCTCCACTTTGAAAAACACGGTAATTCTAGGCGCCGCTTTATTTTGTGCTGCGCGCATATACTACACACATTACGGTAATACATTGGCGTGTAAAAACAGATCAGAGGAAAAGCGATCTTTGGCTTTCATTTATTGAGCTAGTTTCTTTGTCTATGAATGAATGAATGCATAAGTTTAAAAAACTGTCTGAAATTAATTAATTAATTAGTTAATAAATTGCTCTGATAACATGAAAATGAATTTGAGTAATATTAAATGTTTGATGTCTGATGAGCAATAACAAAATAAAAGCCTTTTAAAAACTTCAAAATAACCATTTTTTCAAGACTGTCTGATGTCCCATTACAAAATGAAAGCCCTTAAAAAACTAAATTATGACCAGTTTTGTCTGATTTTGAATAGCTCAAAAAGTAAAAAATAAAAAAAAAAAAATAAGGAAACTCCCTGTTTCCACAAACCGGTTTCAATTCAGATTGACAGCCCACTACCCCAGGGTGCGAGGTGCTCTTGCGTCTGAGTACTAACACTGCAGACTGCTGTCAGTAAACTCTAGTGAGCATCACCTCAAGCCGTCCTCATGCCTACAGTCAGGTAGGGCTAAATTTGATAGTCAGAATTCAGCTATTTAAGGCGTTTTATAATATTGAAACTCCATCATTTTTTTTTTTTAACTCAAATAGGATGTCGTTTTAAGAGAATTTGGTAATGTTTTGGATAATGGAAGCTCACAAGACGCTATATTGTTTTCTGGATAGTTTGCTTATTTACCATGCTGCTGAGATGGCTGTTTTTTAACTTTTAGTTGTACAGAAATGGTTTTAGTCACTACAGAAACGATATTTATATATTTCTTTAAGCATTGAACAGCACCCCTAAACATCTGTTTTAGAGCACCACAAGCTTTACAAACTCCCACACTGACATCTGTGCTTATTCACACGTTCTCATAACTTACACTAAACAATTGTCTTTGAATGTAGGAGTGCAAATGATCATTTTAGACAAATTTAGTTTCCTGTTTTGTGTTAGAAATCATGTCTCATTCCTTGTAGTTTTTGGAAGTGCTGCCTTACTTGTTTACATTAATAATAGAGAGTAATATATTATGGAAAAACTTGCAGACTTTTATCATTACTCTTTGCAAAATGAGTAATTTTATCACATCTGTCAACAATAGATTAGAGGCAAAGTTTTAATCTTAGGTCTCCACCACACATGTCTGATTCAGGGTGAACGAACGGTCAGTCACTCAGCCATGTGCTTGAATGCTTGGTTTGTTAGATGTGGAGACTGTCTAATGCTTTCTTTAATGTTTCAGTGCTGCCTCGTTTGAAACATTTATGACATGCTTTTCTGCTTTAAAACTATTTGTGTCTGGCTAAACAAATGCTGAGTGTTTTTGTATCTGATCTAGCTTGTAGCTCATCATGGATTTCATTAAAAAGCAATGCTTACATATTTCAAATTGTGTAATGTGCTGTAGTTTATGCTTGAATGGATCTTCTATGTTTATGCTGAATTTCAGTTATGAAAAGTCCCTTAAGACAAAAATGCTTGAGTTATGCACATTTTTTTTAAAATTTTTGTCGAAAATAGCCTGCTTGGTTAAAGAAATGTAACTGCTATCTTTAGAAGACACATCATGCAAGTGCATATGCTTTTAGTGTAACTATGCTTACGTCTGTTGTCAGGACTACTCGGTTGTTTTCCTAATGTCTTAACTGGATACGCATGTCTTATTTTGCAGTCAAAATGCCCTTTTCGGGATGGGAAACCCCCTGCTTGACATCTGCGCTCTGGTGGACAAAGACTTTCTAGACAAGTAAGTCACGTTTCTTGATTTGAATCTATTTAATGACATGACTGTGCACTGCCATATGTTTGCTTTTGTATCAGTGTGTCGTGTCAGCGTTTTGTCTTGGGTGACGTGTGAACTAAAACCTTTTTTTTTAACATGCCACCGAGTGGTTGATCTTTGGTCAGCCTATGTTAGGTTTGAAGAGACGTTGGAAGCCCAGTAGCTTTCGAGTTCATAATATTCTTTTTCTTTCACCTTTGTAAAGAAATCAAATCTAATACGTTTAATAGGCCAGGTGTCCTTGTTCTTTAAGGAGGCGGCATGTGTCATGGACTCTCTGCGGGTGAGAGGAAATCTCCTGTTTGACACATAGGCCTACTCACAGAGTGCCATTCTAGCACTGGTCATAAAACAATACCCCCTCCATTACATAGCCTCAAACACACTGGCAGTGCCCGACTTGCCATTAGTGTCCTTGCTTTACCATGAGGTGGCACACTTAGAGCAGTTTCACTAAACAGATGTTTTCAGTAGTTGACGACCTGATCTGACCTTTCTGAGCCATTTAAAAAAAAATGTGCAGGTCTAACTGGTTTGATCTGTTTTTGTTTATGTTCACTTCATTTGTCAGTACTTCATGCGGAAATATGTAAGCTGATCAGATCAAATTGCAGAATATTTTTCTGTAAATATAAATGTTTTTTAAACAATCAAACTACAGTTTATTGGCTCCTAACTGTCAGCACTATTGCAAACAGGTTTGGTAATCTTAAAACAGCTGTTTCAGACAGAACAGCTGGACCTGTGGCAGACTTTGACTGTAATGGTTTCCATTCAATTTATTCTAAAGTGTACAGCAGTTTTAGTTGCATGACCTGTTGTTTGCAGGGCAGAGTCAAAGAATAGATTACTAAGATGTGTTAAGAGAGCTGCCTGTTTAATGATTAGATACTGTCCAGCACATGATTGACCACATACTGAATATAAAAAGACTTTCAAGATAATGGAAAAAGAGTTGTAGCTACTTGAGCAATCTGATTGGATGATGAGAAGCGAAAAAACTTCTCTATCACCTAAATCTCAGTAATGCCACTTGGTCACTTATTATGTTCTCTTAAGACATTATTCATGGACAAATTAAGGTTTGACTCCTTAGGTTAATTTGTTAACCTTTCCTTTCATTTGAGAGTGAATCATAACAAGATCCCCAACAGTTTACCTGCATATACTACCTTTTCAAAAATTTGGGTAAGGTTTTTGGTTTTTAAAAGAAATGCTCACCAAGGGTGCTTTTATTTAATCAAAATACAGCAAAAACAGCTATATTGTGAAATATTATTACAATTCAAAATAACTTATCTATTTGAATATATTTTGAAATGTAATTTATTCCTCTGATAGCAAAGCTAATTTTTTTAGCATCACATGATCCTTTAGAAAGAAGTCTTTTTAAGATTAAACATTATAAATGTTTTTTTCTATCTTTGACAGTAAACAACAACAAAAAAACTTTTAATGGTGGTGTAAGTAATACTCAAAAGTCATTTTATTATTTTTGCCTTTGCTCCAAATATTTTTTAGTGTTGTTTCATAAGACCTCCAATAGTTGCGATGAGTCAGTGTCTAGTTCCATAATCCTCTTCAAGTGTAAAACTTCACCTTGTTTGATGAGCTGTCATGACCATTTGTACCACAAACACAGACTACAGACAGTTGGTTTCCATTTTTAAAAGTACACCAAGTTCATGTTCTTCTTTTACAAATGACTCATAATTGACCATGTTTTTGGATGGATTTAGACACAGAATTCAGTTTAAATGAAATGGGCAAATTATTGTACTCACTTCCAAAGATATTTTAAGTTGATGAAGTGATTATGGCTCAACAAAAGAAGCTTTATTTTGTGTTAGGCCTAAGACCTTCAGCCGTCTTACTAAAATGAGCTGTCGCATGTGCTTATCTTTATCTCGGGGTGGATTGATCTGTTCTGTGTAGATTGTGCCATGATCATTTCTGTTGACTGAGAGTACTTTTCAAGATGATTAGCTGCACGTGACAACAAAATATGGTACAAATTCATTTAACATGAATTACTTTAGACATAGGATTTTATGCCACTAATGTCACTGAATGAAATTAAAAACAAACATTTTAACCTAAAAAGGAAAAAAAAGATGTTTCTTTTACTTGTTCTTGATGAATAGATCTGGTGTTACAAAGATGCTTTGTGTGTCTTTCAGGTATGGACTCAAGCCAAATGACCAGATATTATCAGAAGAGAAACACAAGGAAATGTAAGTGTTTTTTACCAGTGTCTTTTAACACAGGCCATTTTGGTATGTTCAGTGATATTGAAGATTGATTATACATTCACCACTTGATATGAATAGAAATAAAATCTATTTCTAGTGTTCATGAGAATAGCTCTCATACTGGCGTGTGGCATAATCTACTTCTCTAGTGTAATTCCCTATTTAGTAGCACTCAATAAGTAACACGGGTGTTAAAAGGTTTTATACTCATGGCTGTATGCCAACAAAGCAATTTCACTTCATTTCATCTTTAGAGGATGTGAGATCTCCTCAGGAGGGAAGTGCCTGTATGATGCATTACCAAAGCACTATTGTAGTTTTGTTGCCATCTTGTGTATTGATGTTACTCCATGTTGATTTGTTTCTGATCTAAACGATTGATCCTTTTTAATGCAAAGATTAGAAGGATGTTTAACGTATTAGTAGGATACTGACAACTCTGAATTATGTTCAGACGGCTGGATTCATCTGATCCCACTTCCCTTCATCTAATCGTGTGAAAGCAGTATTTGATACGTCTGAAATTGTATTCTTTGGTCTCGGCAGTGAATCCCATAATGATTAGATCCTCAGATGGATACAGTGATTTAATATGTGATGCTGAGAGTGGCACCGGTAATTTCAGCATCGGGGAAACTTGCATTAGCTTTATGGTAACATGCACTTTTGTCTAAACATTTTGATGTCACAGTTGCATCATAAAAGGCTGATATGCACCATTCTGCTGCTTTAGCACAATCCAGCTGATCTGCACTCAATTCTGCCGTCTTTTCTGAGTGGCTAGAGCAGTGGATGCAGAGCTGAGCGTTAAGAGGTTACCGCTCGGACATCGAGCCATTAGGGGAAATCACTTAGAGGACTGGCTGCGAAGGGATGGCTGATGGGAAATTAATCAGGCAGGAGCCAGAGTTGGAGTCGGAGTCACCAGGGACCATTGATCCTGAGCCGGACGAGATTCTGGATCCTGTAGACCAGTGCTTCCCAAACCTCTCCTGGAGGACCCCCTGCCCTGCACATTTTGTATGTCTCCCTAATCAGACACACCCAATTTAGTTCTTGCAGTCTCTACTAATGAGCTGATGAGTGGAATCAGGTGTTAGATGAGGGAGACATACAAAAGGTGCAGGGCAGGGGGGCCTCCAGGACAGGTTTGGGAAGCACTGCTGTAGACAAACCACCTGCTTTAAGCCTCCCTCCTCGTTTTACGGTGCATTTGCTCAACATAGAGTACAGTATGTCCTGCTTTTGGCAATGGGCTTAGGAGTCAGTCGAAAGCCTTAGGAAGTAGAACAGGGATGTATTGTTTACTGCATGTAATTGCATGTAATTTGGGATAAATTTAACTTGTTTTCCTTCAGTGTAGTTAGTTTTGAGAACTTCATTTTTTACCCAGTATATACTCCTCCTCATTCGTCTTGGTTTGGAAATTGTTGATGTCCAGAACACTATAGACTAGACAAAAACACCATAAAACAGTTTTGAAGTTGTGAGTTGGTGAAAATTACATGATCTATTACCCTCATACAGTATGTGCCATTGAGTTAACAATGACCAGTATTTTTTGGTATTTATTGTTCATGATCATCCATAATGTTTATTTATTTATTTTTAATTATATAAATTATTATTAGTTTATTATTAACTTGAAATGTCACAAATGTGTATTAGTATGTGTAGAAATTAGCATTAAAGGGATAGTTCACCCAAAAATGAAAATTGTCGTCATTTACTCAGCCTCATGTCGTTCCAAACCTGTTTGAGTTTCTTGCTTATGTTGAACACAAAAGAAGATATTTTAAAGAATTTTGAAGAACCAAACAGTTGTTGTTCCATCAACTGTTTGCTTACCAGCATTCTTCAAAATATCTTCTTTTTATGCTCAACATAAGCAAGAAACAGGTTTGGAATGACATGAGGGTGAGTTAATGACAATTTTCATTTTTTTGGGTGAACTATCACTTTAACCAAGATTAGTAAATGCTGTAAGTGTGTTCATTTTTAACTGATAACTGTTAACATATAAAAACTTACTTTATGTCAGCAGAACTTCATATGAAAACAACTATGGGTTAATGATCATAGCATCTATTTATTTAACGGTGAACCTTTAAAAAACAAAGGATTACAGTCAAAAAAGTGCCATTTTATCCTCTATATGTTTAATGATAACACTGTATTATGTACTGTAAATGTTAAATATAAACACTGAACACACAATGACTTAAATATTTTGTTAACGTTTTTTTTCGGTTTTTCAAAACACTAAGGTTATAGGAAATGTTTGGCTGTCCAGATCAGACTGTGGTTGTGTGTAACAAGCTCTTCTCAGAAATTCTTTCCAAAGGTTGTAGGGTTGTTTTTGTTTGGATTCATAGATTATAGTGTTTAAGTTGAGATTGAGCTGAAAGACATGGATCAGACAGAGACCTTTTGCCCTGTATTGGTTTACTCAGCTGCGCTGTGTGCTTCCTCTCTCTGTATGCGGATCTCATCAATGCATCACTTCAGCATCTACAATGTGAAACATATGATCATGAGGGGGCCCATTCATTATGCTTCAAACAATATATCTTATTGTCTGTAAATCATTGGGCTGTTCCTTCTTGGCTTATGCACACGGATGCCTGTGTGACATTAACACTCTTTCAGTTTGCTAATGATTATCTTCTGTGGGCCAGTAACCTCAAACCATGCTAAATGTTTGATTCAGCCATGAAGTGTTGCTTTGCAGCATTTGGATGCTTAATCTAGCTTGTGATGATTCCGGTGGGAACCAAAGCTCTTGTCACTGACTATTATGTTTGAAGCTGTGGGCCTCTCTTCATTGGCCTTGTATGAAGAGAAATAAATGTGGCCTACCACTGATAAAAAGCAAGGACCACCCTACATCCCACTGTGTTTAAAGAATTCAGATGCTTAAATTGGTCCAAGCCAAAAAAAAAAAAAAAAAAAAAACACACACAAAAGTGAGAAAAGGCCTGTAATCTGCCTAAAGCAGTGTGGAGGCGTATGTCAACCTTTAAACCTTAAAGCATTTGATCCAAAGCACCCTTTGTTGTGGCAGCTCTGAATGTCACTTCTTTCAATGACTTTCACAGTCGACTCATTGTGCAGTTTTTTTTTTTTTTTTTTTTAAATCACTTTCTCTTCATTTTTGAATTTGATTTGTGCACCGATGTGTGTTCAATTTATTTCTGACCACTTCAGGTTGAAAGGGTCTGATTTGGTGAGTCTGCAGTATTATAAATGCACTCCCACTCTGTTCTCTTTCATTGTCCTTATCAGAGATTTTGCCCCGACACAAAGGCAAACAGCCAGCGAGCAACAGGTGGAGAGGCCAGACATGCTCTTCATTAATCACGACACTTGATAAACCTTCTATATATGATTCAGCCATGCATTTAAAGCACATTCAACCCGGTCTCAGTCCCTCTGTCTGGTTGATTTTCTTTGACTCATGCTAAAACCAATAGTGTAATCTTTGTTTATTGTAGAACGGTTTGAATTTGTAGTTGTAATTAGGAAAGTGGAATATTATACCTTATCCTTTTTTAGGCTGATATTAGGGAGATTAAAGATTATGCTTTTATTTTATTGGTATTGGTCAATATTCGATATTTTGCATTATGATTACCTTTATTTTTACGTTTACACTACCTTTGCTTTCACTCACTTAAAGTTAATTAAAAAAAAGTAATTTGACACTTAAGGAAAATTTAAAAAATGTAGATGAGTGCAAATCTCAAAGTAAATATCCATATTTCATTCTGTACATGCTGGAGATTTAGATTTGTAGATTTTGTAGTGTTTTTAAATGTATTTAGACAGTTCAAGAATTTTAATATTACCCATTTATTTAAAATAAAATATAATAGTGCTATTTTATTTATTTATTTATTTATTTATTTTATTTTATTTTGCATGAAAAGCAGCTTATTGGAATTGGCCAGAAGTAGAATACTGTATAATTCAAATATTGTCCATCATTAATTGTAAAAGGTGTAGAATTTCTGCTTTTGTTTCCACTGCTTTGCTAGCATTTAATTTCATGAATACAGTCACAGCTGAGGCCCTGCTGTAGTGTAGTGCTCAACATCTGCCTTTAGCCATTACTATATTCACAATATTGTCCAACCTCTCAGAGCTTACTGCTTAAATATAGATTTTTGCATTGCTCAATTCTGTTCATTTACATTCTGGGTCATTTGGACTGAAGAGTGCTTGAGTTTTATATCACAGACAGATGCGCTGGCATTTTGCTGTAGACTGTCTGGGCGTATGCTGGCATTCATTGGTCCCTGTGTGATTCACGAGGCTCTGAGGCAGCAGAGTGCAGTCACTCATTGTACAATCATTGTACTCCTGTTACAGCTTCAGCAGTCTTCAGACTGTGTGTGGTGTTCATATGCAGTGGTTGATTTTCTATTGCTAGAGTACAGTGTACATTTACTAAACGTTCCCATCTGTCTGGTTTTCTTTAATCTGTTCATAGAACATTGTATCAGTTGGGGAAGGCAAGATCCTGTTTTATCAGCCACCGTGCATTTGGGTGAAGGGAAAATAATGGTTAAATGGAAAAATAGAGCTTTTTTCAAAAATAGGTTTATAAGTTGTTTACAAATGCCACTTTGTATAATGCAGTGAAATTCAGTCATTAACTTAAATGACCGATGAAGTGTCCAAATATTTTGTTGGGGCCATGAAAAAAAAGTTAATTTTGAACCTCCTTCATAGAAGCTTTTTAGAACAAGATTGTGTAGTTAGAGCATCTACTAGCAGGGGCTTAACCAGAAAAAACCTTAACCCCTGTAAAAACCCAGATGGTTAATTCACTGCCATCGTGTGACAAATAATTTTTTAACGTTTATATCTATAATCATCTATAAATATATTATTTATTTATGTTTTTATTTAAATTAATTTTTTTAATTATTTAAAAAAAAAAATTATTTGTTCCTTTTAAGGATTGTTTTTCTTAATTTTTTTTTTTTTTTTACATTAGCTAATAATTTTTACCTAATGATTGTAAATAATTTTTCATAGCTTTCTTTGGATCTAGAATGAAAATTTCTTTATGTATTTTAATGATTTTATTTGATTTAGGTAAGATTTTGTCTGAAATTTAGATTTTATCTAAATCTTTTAATTAACATGATTTTTAATGTTATTTTAAAAAATCTTGTGTAATTTTATCTGCTGTATTTTTTTTTTCCATGAAGATAGCCTTACATGCTGACATGGCAATAAAAAATAAATAACTACTACTTTGATTTTTATTGTATTTATTTATTTATTTCTTTTTAGATATTTTCCCCAAATATAAAGAGACAAAAAAATTATATTTGTATATAGCTCTGCAACGTGTTTTTACAACGTCATTGTAATTGAAGTCATTTCTGTTTTAAGAGGTGGCATGTGTGCCAGTGTATTAAAGTAGTGAGCAGCTGCCTCTGGTCTAGTAACACAGCAGCATGTTTGGAAAAAACATCAGCTCATGTGAACAGACCCCAGATGAAGTACCACTGGCAGCCAGCAGGTGGAGGCATACACTGATGCATTTTAACAGTTTCACACGGCACCATGCCGCAGGGTGGCTTTTGCTTGTGCACAACAGGAAATCTTATCCGATTTCAGATTAGTTTTGTTTAGCTAGGGACGGACAATTGAGTTGCTTCCCAGGCTGAAAGGCAAAGCTTGACTGAAGTTATTTGTTTTGAAATTCTGTAATTGAGTCATTTGTATATACTGAAACAGTTATTGAGAACACATCGCATTGAGTTCATAAATACCACGACAATCGCAGAACATACCAGCTCTGATCTGCGTCCTTTTGTTCTGTAGATTGTCCTAACGCCGCGCAGCCCGCAGGCAATCTGCCTCCCCCCGGAGAGAGCTGAGTCTGACTGTTTCCTGTGTCTCAGATGGAGCTGGTTTTGATGAGTGTGCTGTTCTTTATTTGAGAGCGGGCAGGAAAAAGAGCTGTTGTACCTCAAAAGCTAAATTGCAGGTGCACGGAGGATCGGGAAAAATAGTATATTTGAGGGGGACAAACCGTTTGCAAATTGCGCACGCTTGCAGTATGAACATTTACTCAGCAGTGTTTGGGGCAAAACGCTTTGTCAACATTAAAGAAAGGAAAAAAATAGACTGGCAGGGATGCTTAGCTCTTAGAGTTGGAGGAGACGGCTACAATTAATCATCGGCACTTCTGTCGAGAGCTATACGCTAGGAAAAACATATTGTTCGCTTGAATGAGCCACAAACTTGTACTGTATGTTCCTGTTAGGTTATCCCTGTGTGAGCTGTCCTTACTCTGCCTTCCCATTGGCAGACACGCACCAGTACTCGTCCAGCCTTGGCTGGAAGCGTGTATAAAGCGCCACACCTCAGGATCACATTCCAGGGGTCAAGATGGTGACCTTACCCCGACCTTACAGACAAGGAGGGAGGCTTAAAGCAGGTGGTTTGTCTACAGGATCCAGAATCTCGTCCGGCTCAGGATCAATGGTCCCTGGTGGCTCCGACTCCAACTCTGGCTCCTGCCTGATTCATTTCCCATCAACCATCCCTTCGCAGCCAGTCCTCTAAGTGATTTCCCCTAATGGCTCGATGTCCGAGCGGTAACCTCTTAACGTTCAGCTCTGCATCCACTTCTGCCCAGTCTCTGCTCAGTTCATCTTGAGGAAGGAGAGCGAGAGAGAGGATATCGCCTGTCGTATTCTCTCTCTCTCTCTCTCTCTCTCTCTCTCTCTCTCTCTCTCTCTCTCTCTCTCTCTCTCTCTCTCTCTCACTTTTCTTCTCAGTCTTCATCATTGTTCAAGCTCTGCTGTACGTTATGACTGCTTAGATTTATGTGCTGTGAATTATGGCGGCAGTAAGCTGACTGCCAGGAAACTCCAGACTGTACACTGCGGCCCAGCATAGAAACGCAACATTGGCTTTTATGGCCACTATGGGATTTTCCATTGGTCTTTGCCCTCTCAGGTGGGAACATAGATCTTTTTCTGCTGAGATGCATTAGGTAGGTTGTAGCCAAGTGTTACAGAGAGTCAGGTTGAGTCGTTTTTTTTAAAGTCTGTTTGTTCTTCAGTCAAAGCTGGACGGTCTCTAATTGCTAAGCTGCGGGCCGCCGTGGAGCCCAGCCAGGCCGTCTGTTTTCCTGCTGCACTAAATGCCGGCCTGATTGGCGGTGGGCTGGTCCTGCTCCACGCTCTCCTTACAAGCATGCATGCCTGCCATGTTTACAACAGCATTCGGATGCCTTTTCCTCTTCACTCCTGGTTAAGTGTTTGGTTCTGTACGCTTAGCTCTAGGGTTTCGAATGGCCACAAACCCCAGCTTTGACTTTAATCATCTCAAATCACTCTATAAAACTGACCTCAGACCTGCCGCTCTGTGCTTTCTGTCTCCCTAGCACCTCATTACCAACAGAGCCGAATGATTATGTGCCGTCTATTGCCCCCTAGTCCTGGCTGGCCTGCAGTTTAGTTGAAATGCACCGTGCGGGTCCTCCTGCAGGTGGAGCTGTAAGTCACTGCACTCTTGAGCGTCAGCCAGCTATCATCATGGAAAATATGCTGGGTGTGTAATGAAGTATTGTGCTGGGTGTGTTGTAGAGGAATAAGTTTTTCCTAATGCGGTATTGTTGAATGATTCGCAAGATTTTAATAGCTGTGATGACTGTCATTTCATTCAGGGTTTGTTCAGTTTCAGAAAAACAATTTTAGATGATTACTTGCATGACTATCTATTTTTATTTACTTATGTGTGTGTGTGTATATGTGTGTGTGTGTGTGTGTGTGTGTGTGTGTGCATATGTATGTATACATGTATATACACTTATGTAGGCCTATATATTTGTACACACACACATACATATATATGTGTGTATATATATATATATATATATGTATGTGTATGTGTGTATATATATATGTGTGTGTGTATATATATATATATATATATATATATATATATATATATATATATATATATATATATATATATATATATATATATATATATATATATATGTGTATATATATATGTATGTGTATATATATATATATATATATATATATGTGTGTATATATATATGTATATGATCTCATGTTGTACAAAATTAAAAAAACTTTCTACACAAACAATATACATTATACATTTATATATTAATATAATATATTATGGATGCAGTATTATATAGATGTTTAGAAATATAATTATGTAATGTATTAAATGTTTCACAAAAAGTTTAAATTGTTGTTGTAGTTTGATCAGATTTAAATGTTCTATTATATATATATATATATATACTGTAAAAATTTCATAAATTATGTATTATATATTATATTATATTATATTTGGATATTGCTACTATTATCAATGCAATTTTAATATTTCATGATTAATAATAATAATAATAGTAGTAGTAGTGGTAGTAGTAGTAGTAGTAATATCCAAAAGTTTGCTCAGATTAAAAAATAATGTTATGTAAGTTTATTATTATTATTATTATTATTATTATAATAAATGATTAGTTTGTTCAGATTAAACTTTCAGTTTTACTCACCCTTACATCCTGTTGTTCTCTTGTGATTTATTTGAGTGATAGTCATTATGTAGTATAATGTCAAAGCTACACTTTTCAACATAAAATAAGTGATTGATGCTATTTTATGTAGTTTTTTCCTTACACAAAATTATCAGCCAGCTCAAAATATCTCATTCCATGTATTTGAATTATTTTGATTTTCTGGTGCATTTTCTTTTTTGTCCTTTTTTGTCATTGCATGGAAGAGAGCAGCTTGAACATTCTTCAGAATGACTTCTTTTGTGTTCCATGGAAAAAAGTAAGTCACACAGGTTTGGAGTGACATAAGGGTGACTAAATTATCTAATTTTATGTCGACTGTATCTTCTCGTCTGTCCCTTTTATCGTCTGATTTATTACATGTTTTTAGGGAGAAGATCAGAGGCGCAGCATTTGAACACTACAGAAATGGCATGTTGTTAAGAAAAAAACTCAGCCCATGTATTTTGCCAGAGGAAACCAGCAGTTTCAGCATTCGTTTTAGCTAAGCAGTTAAAAGTATTGTAGCCTAACTTGTAACCTAATTTAAACAGTTGGGCCATGTGTGTAATTACCCTCATTTATCTCTGACTGATTCACAGCCAAAAGTTCCTTAAATGAGCATACTTTTACAGAAACCAAGATCCTACAGCCATTTTGTGGGAGTAAATTGGACTAGAAAATTCTTCAATGCCTTTTTTCTTTATTACTGATGAAACGCTGCAGTCATGCGCTCGTAGATGGTTCACATTAGGCTGTGTGGTGTTCTCTGCATGGATATGAATTATTGACATGGAACATCATAGCTCAACGGATCATCCCATGTGTCTCCCTTAGGAGATCAGCTAAGGGCAGTCTTTTTACTTCAGGTTTGAAGAGCAGGACCGTCTCTCACACCATCTGTCCACCTTCAAACCCTGAGTCTAATTGAAACCCAGACTGTCACCACAGAC
Source organism: Spinibarbus caldwelli (assembly GCA_039654775.1). Lineage (NCBI taxonomy): Eukaryota > Metazoa > Chordata > Actinopteri > Cypriniformes > Cyprinidae > Spinibarbus > Spinibarbus caldwelli. Next base: position 16,305,716 of record CM077242.1, read on the forward strand.
ACATCGTTTCATCCCAGACGAAGGGTCCGAGTCACAACGGTGTGAGGGGTCCTGCCCTCTGACCCGAAAGAGGATCTGACATCAGTAGCGTTACCTCAGGGCGATCTGGTAATGCAAGTCCAAGGGCTCAATGATGTCTGTCTGATAGGGCGACAATGATGTCATGCTTCCGCCGAGCTTGGTCTGCACCTGCGCTGCTCATCAAAAACGATTATTTCCGATTTGTACGTCTTGTCGTTAATATTTGTAAAGTTAATGAGCAGATTCAGATTGATAGATTGCCAAGGAAACGGAACACAAGGACCGCGTCTGTGACATCACGGGATAATTAGGCCCGCCAGTGTGCGCGATTACGCAACTGTGCTGATTTGCATTTTAATATGTCGTTAGCATAGGTGAAGGTTTATCTCCTCTTGATTAGATTCCAGTGATGTAATTACAAAGCGGAGTTTTACTTCTCAGAAAGGGCACCGCACATAAACATCAATATGATTACCAGTAATTGTTTCAAAACAAATAAGCGGTTGGGTAATCAGTCATCGGGTCGCCTCGGAATTGTTTTGGAAGACGGCCTCCGCTGCAGCACATCGCATTCGGCTCATTTTAACATCTCAGTTTAAATTGGCTTTCCACTTGTCAGAGTAAAGAATATTTTAAAGATGAGTGGTGAAGGCTCAGAGGTAATCAGTGCTTTTAATGATCTTATTTGTGCGTGAGTGGCTCTGTAGACATTACTTAAGAGTCATTGAGAGAGCTGAGACACTGTGTTTGAAAAGCTGTCCCCTGACAGCCAAATCCATCCATTTATAAAAGAGGAATTATTATTGACTTTCCCCCCTTCTCTTTCTCTCTCTCTCTCTCTCTCTCACTCTCACTCTCACTCTCTCTCACTCTCTCTCTCTCACTCTCCTTAAACAAGGTGGAAAAAAATAACAGATTCAACCTTGGGAGAACAGGCACAGTGGAAGCTTAGAGAACAGAATAAGTAATGACACTGTCGTCTTGCTGGGACGTGGCTCACCGTGAAATGGGCTATTGATTTTAAACAGATAAACTGTGTTCTCTTTTGTGTTGAGAAATTACTGAACAATTTAATTAGGGCTGGAAAAACAATATTTATTACCAGTTTTTCGTACCGATCCGCCCCCTCCCCACTCGTTTTTTTTTTTTTTCTCTCCATGAAGTCCTTAGTCTCCTTGTAAACTACCAGAATAATTAAACAAACCATGTTGCTAAGCTTGGTGTTGCTGATTAGCAGCCTCACCCAAGAGAGGAAGAAAAGAGGGAAAATATATCCATTGATCACGCTGCTAATTCCTGAAGGTCTGGAAGAATTGACGCACCAGATGACTCTGTTGAAATGAGGATTGACGGCCTCTTTTACATTCGGTGTCATCCTGCATTGTTTGAGCGTGTCCCAGTGCGTCTGTTAGCTGTTTGTCTAAATATAGCCTTCAGTGCCAATCAAATGGAAAACTCTCCTCTCGAGTGATTTCGACAGAGAATTCATGTGGAGAAACACTTGTCTTTCAGATTTTCTGTAGTTTTGTTGAGTTTCTGAAGCACTGATTCCTGTTGGCAAATGAGTCTTGTACATATTAGATGTTACTATGGTTGGTAAACTCAATCAGTTTTACTTGGTTTGATTACATGTGGGTTTTGTGTATGAGAGAAAAAGTGTGTGGATACTTGGTGGATATCAACTATATTTCCCTTGATCTTGTATATGGCTTTTAAATAAATAGTAAAGAGAAATTTGTAAAATGTATACATCAGACGTAAAATGAAGCTCAAACACAAGGTTAGAAAAAAAATAAATATATTGACAAAGCAATTTCACACAGAATGCTCAAAAGCAACTTAGAAAAATATATAATATTTAAAAAAAATATATCTAAATATATGTAAAATATATAAATATAACTAAATATTTTAAAACTTAATTAAAAGTCTATAATTTACATGTATTAAACAATTATATTTTTACATAACGATTTTAAAGCACAAATATGTTATGTTGTCTTTCAGGTAATATCTGCATGCGTTTTTATGATAAAAGAATAAGTAATTCTTTTTAAAAAGGTAAATGCTGCATGTTTTAAATGAAATGCAACACATCATACTACAGAACAGAAAGTATTTCATGTCAACTCCCCATTGGTTGCTGTTGAATTTGTATTTAAATGAACCTGAATTGCAGCTTGCACAGCCTTTTTTTATTTTAGACTGTAATTTATCAGCCGTACACATCAAAAGCTCTTTACCCAGGACGTCCTGACATTGATTGAGTTGCATCCCATGGGATAACTTTGTGTCAAATGTAAAATACTAACTTGTTTCAGAGCACGTTTTATGGCGGTTAATGACGTCCTCTGGTTTCAGCGGATCAGAATGCCCTGTGACAGCTGTTTAGGGTGGAGAATGGTATGTGTGTGCTCTTTGCTAAATGATTAAATGGTTAAAAGGCTCTTGATTGTAGCCAAGCCACGTTATCCCCTGGGCCCCTGCGAGCGGGGAAAGGTCCCGAGGCAGCTGCTGCTTTTGAGCAGGACTCCTTAAGCCCTCTGAGAGCAGGGCCCCTTGCCGTCTGTGCTCCAAGGTGCTGAAAAACAGATATTCAAGCCCAAATCCTGTGAGCCCCTGTGTGTCTGTGTCTGGGTGGGTGAGTGAGTGTGTGTGTGTGTGTGTGTGTGTGTTCGATTCCAGTCCGTTGGAGTCCCCTCGTGTGAAATAAACACCCAGGCTGCTCAGATTCCCCAGTGTGGATGACTAGGAGCAGGTGTCCCACCAAGCTTTATTAAGTCCTCTCCATCTCTCTCCATTAACATGGTGAATGTGGTCCGGTGGGGAAGAGGCCCTCACAGGAGGCCGTAGACACTCTGTCTGTCTGCGATTCAGATGTAAAAGGCCATGTAAGCATGCACGTCAACCGCTGCATTCCACACAAGAGCTGGCTTAACCACACTGTTTCATGCTTTACGTAGCCTTATTTGAAAGGAAGGTTCTAATCGCCCTCAGCCCACAGGAACCTCCCCTCCTCTTCCACCTTAACCTGAGACCCTTCTTCATACTACATCAATCTTGCATGTTTGGTTTTCTTCAGCCATTGGCGACTTCACCTCATGTTTCCCCCACACATTTGCTGAGTTGCTCATTAAAAGGAGGGATCTCCAGCAGTTCATGAACACAGTATGTTCAGGGTGTCATATTTTGTAGGTGTTTCTTTAACTATGGGTATTTTTGGACCTGTCGACCCTATTGTTTTTCAGCTGGTTTATTTAATTTGTCCTCTTTGATTTTTATGTAATTTCCGCCACCTCAAATTATTATTGTATTTGATAACGTTCTCTGGAGGAAATTATATTATGGCTGGGTTTCCTAAACTGGGGTTTGTGAAGGAACTGCAGGAGAATTGTGAGAATTGGATCAGAAAAATGTACATTTTAATATAAATAAATGTTAAAACAAAAGCGGTCAAAATTAAACACTTAGAAGATATTTTTACCTGCATGCCATGTGACCATTTACCAAAATGAGAGAACAGTGAACATATGAATATGTTGGTAATTTATTGACATATTAACCAAAAATTGCAGAGGTGTATTTTACATCAAATAGGTTTAGCTTAAAAAAATTTGAGAATCCCTGATTTCTGGAAATAAATAAATTGTCTTCCGAAGGCTAATTCCATAGCAAGCATTTTATGTTTTAAATAGAGATTTTTTTTTTTCTTTTCTGTTTTTACATACTGTAGCTTGTCAATTAGAGTTTGACTGGAAATAGGGCTGCACGATTAATCGTATTTTAATCTCGATAACGATATCCACCTTTCTCGATTAATTAAAAACAATCGTCACGATATTGGCCGGCTTATTTATCCTGAAAACGTGTTTTTAATTTGGCATTTGCGTTATCTTGCATTGCTAACAAGTCTTCACTAGCTCATAGTGATGGGTCGGTCTTGAACGATTCGTTCATTTTGAACGATTCGTTCTTTAATGTGACTCGGAAAGAGCGAGTCTTCTCAGAGAGTGATTCGTTCAGTCGCGCATGCGTTGCGCAACATCCTATAGGTTCTGTACTGGACTTAGTTCACCTGTTTGGAGTCTTCGGGTTTGAGTCGTTCGTTCATCACATGACAGCCCCATAAGCTTAACTAATGCAGTCTGAGCCGGAAAGAGAATTGATTAGTTCATCTCTCGAGTCTTCGGGTTTGAGTCGTTCGTTCATCACGTGTTTGGTGATGAGTTTTTGGCTCAAGGTCTGCATTTAAAGTCACACCAGAGGTGTTCAGCTGAGAATAGGAATTGGCTTTCTGCAGACCAGTCAAGTTCTTCCACACTGACTAAATCAATCATTTCTTTTTGAACCTTGCCTTATACACAGAGGCATTGTCATGTTAGAAAAAAAAGGGTCCTGTCCAAACTGTTGCTTTAAAATTAGAAGCACACAATTCCCTAGAATATCATTATATGCTTAAACATTAAGATTTGTACTCATGGAAATTACTAAAGTAGTCAAACCTGTTCATTAGAAGGGGGTGACCCAATACTTTTGGCAATATAGTGTATGAAAACATACATGTGCTGGAGTTTAGCGATCTCTCCACAGCGATTTCTGCTTACATGAAAGTGTCATATAGCCAGGGCTGCCAACTCTCACGCATTCAGCATGAGACTCACGCAACTGACACTTTTCTCAGGCTCTCACGCCACACATCTATTTTCTCATGCAGTCAAAAGCACCTCCAGTTAAAACTGTAATAATGTGTGTACTGTGCGTATGTGTTTGCGCTCTGGAAAGCGCTAAAACATGTTTTCGTAGCACTGAGCAATGTAGCTACAGACATATCTGTTGATTTCTTGAACACCTGTGATTGGTCATTGCATTCAAGTTAGTCTGAATTCACTCACCTCTAAACGCCTGATCTTTTTCCTGCACTTTTGCGAATCCTCTCACTGTAAATAAGAGCTTCATTGATTACAAAGGAACTTTGTGAGATCGCGAAGAACTGAAGTAAGTGACACCTTTTTAGTGATTATAAAGGAAGGGCTATTTGCGCACTTCTAGGCTACATATATAATCCATTCAGAATTTGAATAAAAGTTTTGTTTTTCGTCCTGCTAACGGCCATATACCCTGTACAATCAGCAAAGTTTCGGGAGTGACATATAAATCCCTCATGAATGAAGGATTCATTTTCGAATGGGAGAAAAATATTTCTCAGAACAGATGTTCAAGCAATGCAGACTAATATATTAATAGAGAAATACTTTAATTTTCCTGTCAAAATATTTTTAAAATGCAGTTGCAATTATTTATAAAAGTAGCTAATGACTAGTAAATCTTGCAATTCTTTCACTGTACATTTATTTATAATAAGACGCGTTTGTAAACCTGTTTTCAAAGAAGCTGGAGTTTTCCGCCAAAATAAAAGCTCATAGGTTTATCTCTTGCAAGCAATGACCAAATTTAACAGATGCACACAAAGAAAATAGTGTTATTTGAAGAAAAAATTAAATATAGGGGTGGGGGTTTATTTGAACGTATTTCTGAAGGGAACTGACTTCAGAGAAGTTTCGATGGCATTTTCCCTCTTATCACTGCTTTTAAATAAGCACCACCTGCTGTCAGAGAGTGAAATTCAGCCTATCTGCTGTTTTTGTTTTATGCAGGTTTTAGCATAATTTCACAATGCTGAAGTCAGACCATTCTGTTTTTGCTTCAAATGTTGATGATAAAATCAAATTTAAATAAAAAACCCGCTCATGCTACATGTGTAGCATCTTTGTTTGTATCGTGATTAAAATGCAGGGCTTGGTTCTAATTTTCATTTATTATTATTATTATTATTATTATTATTATTATCATTATCATTATCATTATATAATTTGTTTGGCTTCCAAATTCACCTGTGTGAGTGTAATTTAGACTGAGACACTCCATCACAACTAAAAAGAGGATTGAGTCCCCTTTAAACCTCAAGAACAAGTCAATTCACCAGCTTTTTTCTTTTAGTTTGCACACTGAACCTGTGTTGGAGCTCTTAATTTTGGACTCTCGAAGTGCACCAGATTGATGAATTTAACTTTAAAATGTACAAAATTTTATTAACCGGTGTAGGAATTCTCACTCCAAGCTGAACTCAAAAGTTGGCAGCCCTGCATACAGCCAATGTGTGTTTTTTTTCACAAGCCATTTGTGCTGCTTGTGTAACTAAATCTGCCATGATCAAACTTTCACCGAGTTCAATAATGGATCTATTGTGTTTGAGGAATAAATGCGCTTTTGCTACCTGTGGCAATACAATGGGGAAAATTGGAATTATAAGTTATATTAGGAGTTTCTAAAGTTTTACTAGTTTTCATGTTGTTAATCAGTTGAAAACGGCAAGGCAATGTTATTATCAGTGTGTATTAACGATCTTTGAGCAAATTTACTGCGCGATCTGAGTGGCTTGTCTTATTTGCCAACAAATTGTCACTTAGAAAATCTAATATGAATACAGATTACAAAACACTAACCCAAACCATGAGTTTTGTATTATCATAGTTGGTTAAATGAAGTCAGTCAGTGGAGGTTGGTTAAAGGACACATGAAATGTTATTGCATTTAACCTTTTGATAGAATACGCGTTATTAATAAACGTGATTATAATTTTTATCAAAATAATCGTGATTATCAGTTTAACCATTATCGTGCAGCCCTAACTGGAAATATGCAACAAAAATACTCTTTCACAATTTGCCATCATGCCTAATTTCATATCAAGCGTGCTTTTCACTTATACTGTCTCTCTGATAACCAAGTACACTAACTTTTGGTAAAACTTTATTAGGGGCAAAGTTTTGGGTTGTGATGTTACACCACAAATGTGAAATACACGGGTATTATATATGTAAAAATGTGTTATTGTGAAAATGATTTTTGCACTAGAAAGGATGTTACATTACTTCACTCATTAACATCTCATGGTTTTTAAAATGTAAAGATCAATATTTCATGATAAATTTTCATATTTTTAGTTTGAAGATCCGGGTCTGGAACAATGGTAAAACATTGAACTCTATAAAAGACTTTCAAAAAGTAGCAAGAAGACAAGGTAAAAAGTTTTCAAGAGTATTTAAATGTGATCTTCACAAAAAGAAAAATGTTAAAATCTGTAATAAAAATCATCCTCTGGGACGTAAATGTGTTTGTAGTTGAAGAAACACCCATATATATTGTACAACACAAGGCTTTCTACACCTTTCAAAGCAGTTACTGCTTTTTCCTAACATATGACTACGTGAGAAAGCAGATCCCCTCCCCTGCTAGGTATGTGTAAAGAAAACCCTCAGAGAACTATGTGTAAAAGCAGGCGGAAATTTCCAAGCGTGTTATGATTAACCTTGAGAGAGGGCAAGATGAAGCTCCCCCCTCCTGCGGAAAAGTGCTCTGTGCAGGTTAGCGTTTAAGCTAGCATACAGGCCAGGAACAGAGAATACTGATGGAGACATTAGTCAGGCTGCAATTGGGGGTTTATTTTTAGAGGGTGGCATTTAAAGCCAGGACACTTGGTTCTGCCTGCCTGTTAATGACTCATCTGGGGAGAGAGAAAGAGAGAGAAGGGCCGCTGCCCAGCCCCCGGCGAACTACACTCTGTTTTGGATCGTCACACACCAGCCCGCGGTGCTTGAGCTTCAATTTATAGATTTCAGATTGTTCTGTACAGTCTAAATGCAAACTTTGGGTTCCAAGTGTTATCGCTCAAGTTGTATCCAAATTAGCTGCATGACCCTTTATTTTTTTTTATTGATTTATTTTTTTTTTTGCCATTGCGGTTTGCATTAAATGTAACTTGTTTGTTTTTTTTTGTTTTTTTTTCCTTCTCTGAAATATACATTTTCTATGTTAAATCAAAACCTCGAGTCCGTTTTGTGACAGGCCTGTATAATTAACTTGTTTATTGAGAGGCTAACGATGATGTGCAACCATTGACCACCTTGTTTCTATTTAAACATGCGGCCTTGGCGAATGAATGGCTGCTTTGTGGCTTCGGTCAGTGAGATGCTTGTAAATTGTACATTTCCTCTCTGTTCCTGTGTTTATGTGGAATTTACATGACAGCTACATTAATAATGTCCCACGCTCTTGCCACCTGGTATGTGCATTTCCAAATAAATGAACCCATCTATTTCACTTCATAATTCAGACGTGCTCGGTAGTCAGAAGTTTATCCGGACTTTTTCACGACCACCCAACAGCAGGTTAAATTTGTTCCCTGCCATTAATCCTGACTGTGTCTGTCTGTGTGTGTTTTTCTATATATGTATAGGTGTCTGTATTCGTGTATATGTGAGGACATGTGTTGGCTCACTCCCGATTCGGCCTCTGCAGAATTTGTTCGACAGAGCCCAAACGCTTGCCATGATTTCAAATGGGAAAACAAGGCAGCTCTTTCTGAGGTCACAGTTGTATGTCAGTAGCTCTAACAGATGCTATATAAATCTTTTATAGAAAGCTCAGTGCTGTATAGACATGCACCTATGTGCATCCCGGTCCAGACGGTCTCTCCTGAGCACCGTTGAATGAATACAGCGTATCTGACAGTCACTGTATTTAGTTTACTCAAAAAAGAACATTCTGGCATCATTTATTCTCATTGTTTTTTGTGTAAAACATAATAGGAAATATTTTAAATAATGTTTTGGTTGCTCTTTTCCATGCGATTGCAATAAATGGGGAATACAGGGCCCTATGATTTCCGCGATGCAGAAAAAGGGGACGGAATCGTGGAATCCAGTCATAAAAATGGAATTTAGTGTATTACGTGGAGTGTCACGGAATTTGCCAAATAGACTCTATGCACGGGACGTAGCCTACGTATTTCCGGTTAAATCTCAGGCCGCTTACAAGCTTCCGGTCTATATTCAGCCATAGCGTGAATGCGTTACCAGCTGCAATCTTTTGTCAGCGAACAATTAATATACACTAATATTTATAACTTGTATTGTTAGAATATAACACAGTAAGTATACCATAGTAATATAATACAAAACTTAACTTAACGAAGAGTTCCATAAAGTTTAAACATCCGTGAGGGTGGTTTGTCCCACTATTGCTGTGTCCCGTTTTGTCCCAGCAACATCCCTTGGATGAAGAAAATCACAAGAAGTGGTTCTACATCAGGTAAGACCTAATAATTTACTATATTACCGAGCACATTGTATGCCTATTGTGAACAGGGCCGCTGTATTTGCCTGTTTATTTAAAACCTCTTTTGTGGGTCTGGGCAATACATGTTAACTAGTTATTAGATGATTCACTTAAAAAAAAAGTACTTGCATGTCAATGCATTACAACCATACATTTTTTTTTTTTTTTTTTTTTTTTGGTTCAGTGTAGACAAACTAACTTGCATTTAAACTAACTTGTATATATATTCTGAAAATATGTTTTGCATCCCATCTGGATTTGTGATCTACATCCAATGGACTTTTGGAGACTTGGTGAACCTGCGTCCAGCAACATTGTTCGTGTGACCAGAGCAAGGGACAGCTATAACGAGGAGTAAATTTGGAATAACAAGCAATGCAATGGTAAATATTGACATTGTATTGTTTGTGACAGAGATGGAAAATAAGTGTTATTTATATTTATTTTTCTCTTTTGATGCGCACATTACATGCATTATATGTATCATAATTATTTAAAATTTATTTTGACAGTCTCAGTCTCTGCAGCCCATCGATGAGTTCTTCCTCTTCATGGTCCACCTTTCAGTCGGTCTTCCACAGAGAGATCTGGGGGCTGTTTCATAAAACAAGTTTACCAAACAAGCCAGGCTTATTTCACTTATTCTGACTTATTTTGAACCAAATCAAATGACAATAAGTCAGACTAACTGAAATAAACCTGGCTTATTTGGTAAACTTGTTTTATGAAACAGGCCCCTGGTCTTACACAAAACACTTTAATTAATGTGTTTTTATTTGTACAAACTGTTATATAAAATGTAAATTGAATGTAAAAAAAAAAAAAAAAAATATATATATATATATATATATATATATATATATATATATATATATATATATATATCTCTTCAATACTGTATCTTGCTCACCGGTGTAATGTAAAAATGTAAATATAATAAACATTGATACCATGTGAATATAAGTAACTTTGATAGTGTAATGTTTATGTAAAATACTAATGCATGAAATATTAATAACTCTGATAGTGTAATGGGCTTTTATTTTAACACTTCTGCCACTTGAAGTACTGATGACACCAAAGTGTTCTCCTGAGAAAAAACAAACAAACAAAGGTACAGGGTAAATTGACCATAAAATGTTGCATACATTATGAACAGTACCATATCCACTATGATTGTTTTGTCTTTTTCTACAAGGCCTAATCATATAGGCATGTTAGATATTATGAATATAGCAAGATATGAAAAGATAATGTAACAATATTAGACTGTGATACATTTACAGTCTACTCCTACCTCATTGTCTCAGTAAGTTAATATTATTAATCAAAGTTTATTAATTATATACATCATTCATTAAAGTAATTGATAATTCTCTATCACTTACCATTGTTCAAAGTTTGTGCCAACTCTGCTCAGTGCAGTTACGTACAGGAGGAACAATCTGTGCAGATAATTAAATTGGATTACATACTGAATTAAATTCAGATGCATTTTGAATTACTTTGTTGCACTTTAAATTGTTACATTGTAAATCAACATATATTTTGAATTAAATTATAAAGAATTAATAATCTGTATAATATTACAAACACAATACACCGTTCAGTAATATTTAAAAGGATGTCCCTATTTCTTAACCATTTCTGATCTTGTTTGCTTTTTTTACTGAACAGCTTCACCATGTTTGTGTTAGAAAACTGCTATATTAAATGTAAACAATCAAGCTTCAGGGTACAGATAATAAAATAATTGAAAATATAAGTATAAACTGTCAGAATTAAGGTGTATTATGATATATGGCCATCTAAAATTAGGTACAGTATTTAAAATACTTTATATCAATTGAAGATGTTCATCACAGCAGAGCCACATGACAGATGCAAACAACCGTGGATTAACTTTCCAGGAGCTCTGTTGTTATTGCTACTATCTCTTAGGGGTCATAAAACGTAAAGTGAATGGCGTTTAAAGCTAAACTCCATTTAAGTGCTGATCAAATCGGCATGCAGCGTTATCCAGCCTTTTATTAGCTAGATTTGCTAGAAGACGATAGCACAATACTCACCCTAATATTGTCGATGTAACTTCAAACTCTTTAAAATGCCTTTCTTCGTTTTGGTATGACACCTGGTATGGTGTCGCAATGCGATGGACAGCATTTACAATAATTCAGGGAAGTTCTTGTAAACTTCTCCTCGGTCATTTTGAAAGCTCTTCGTTAAGAACAGTGGCTTCCGGCGCAGCACCGGATGTAAGTAAGGGTCCTGAGGAAAAACGCGGAAGTGATTGTGCATAGAGCCCATTTTGGATGCATAAATCAAAAGTAGGTCAGTACACCTATATCAAAATGTCATATGGACTATTTATGCTGCAAAATACTATTTAAATATGAATCCTGCATTTTCATGTCTATGTGTGAATGAATGGCACAGATGCGGGTTTCGTTTACTACACACATACTGAAACGCGTGATGACGCGAGTCACTTCATGAGCATTTTACCATTTCTTTTGAGAAAACCTATTGTCATATCTTATAAACAGAGAAAGTTAAAGGTCTCCACAACAACCCGTCAAAATAAAAGTTCGGTTTAACTTGAAGAAACTGTGACAGAAATATATTACTTAATGTAATGATAGTACTACTACTACTAATAAAATTATTAAAACATGATTTTTAAGGAACATTTACTGGAAAAATGTACCAGAAATTATTTGCCAGAAAAATGTAAATACACAACACAGTAATTTAAAAAAAAAAACAAAAAAAAAAATAAAAAGAAAAAAAATATTAGTTTATCAAATCAACTATTTAGAGATGCCTTAATTTAATGAAACTATTAAAATGGAATCCAGAAAATTAGTGGAAGACACTGAATTTGTAAAAATAAAACTAAATTTGAGAGAAAAAAATATAAAACGTATTTCATAGGGCCTTAAAAATATAATTATTTTAATAAATTGCTGTTAAATCTCCTGATGATTTCAATTAATTAGACATGCTTTTTTTATTAATAACATTAAGTTTAACCATTAAAACAGAGTCTAGAAAAATTTAAATGGAAAAAAACGCAGTCCAGAATGGAAATTAATTAAAATGATGAAAAAAAAAAAAACAAAAAAAAAAAACACGGAACTTGGACAAACACAAAATGAAATTTGGGAAAAAATAAAATGGATTTCGTAGGGGCCATGGAATGGCACTTTATACACTATATAAATCTATATAAGTCTTCTGAACACATTTAATTTCAGTGAATCATGTTCACCAAATGCATCTCATTTAATTGTTCATGAATCAAACTCATCAGTTTCTCAGACTCATTTCAAGAATCACTCCTAGCTGATGATTTTCACTGAAGGGGATTATTAGCGATCAGTTTTGATTTTATTCTATATGTTGGGCATGTTTTTTTTTTTTTTTTTTTTTTTTTTTTTGACTTCAGAAGACTGTATACCATTCAAAAGTTTGGAGTCAGTAAGATATTTTTAATAGTCTTTTTTATGCTCACCAGGGCTGCTTTTATATCAGAAATATGGTGAAGTTATATTGTGAAATAGTTAATTACATCTTAAAATTACAGTTTAGCTTCTTGGCCCAGTAGTGGGGTAATATGGCCTCTTTTGAATAATTTTACATTTTGTGCTATTATAACTAAATTAGCAAACGTTTCTATTTATTATCTCTAATAACACTGGCTGATGCATCATTATCTTGCACATTGCAAACATCCTGCAAACTTGTATCTAAATATGTTATAGGTCAGAAGTAAACTGACATTGTATTTACTTCCACTGTCTTAAGTTGCATTTGTCCTTTTCAAAGCATGAAAACGCCAGTCTCCATTCATTTTAACTGCTTGGAAATTTCCCTTTTTTCAAAAAAAAGTCATGTGTTTTGAACAATATGAAGGTGAATAAATAATGGCAGAATTGGCAGATCACATTTGCTGTCAGCGTACTTTCTCATTTGATAAAAATTAGATGTAACTTTCCACTAGAAGTGTCACTACACCAGCTATTGCAGTGTATCTCACCGCATCTTAACGTTTTGGCATCAGCTTCAACACGCATTTCACTTTATTATTCAGTGGAGTGATTACTCGCAAAACAAACTGTTCCTAGTAAAGTGTTTCTGTTCTTTTATGATCTCCCTCCTTTGCCCCCTTGAGTGTTTTCCATCCATTCCTCATGGAGCTTTGGACTTACATAAACCCGTGTTTACAGACAAAAAGGCTTTTATTTATTTGTCCGTTGTTCTCTGTAGTGTACAACACATCCTGAGCCGGGGATGTATTGGCATCTATGAGGAATTGTGGATTCGGTGCAATTGTTGCTTGGCTCCGTTGACCAGCTCTCTCCCAAACCTCTACTGAACGGTTCATCATAAGGCGTTCTGAAGGATCTCCATGAATCATTGAGGAGCGGGCAGCTGTGAGCTCAGACATAGACACGCACGCCGCTCGCCTTGTTTTATTTACAGCCCTTCCACTGTCTTATCCTTCAAACTTCTCGTCTATATCTCTCGCTATCTGGTTGCGGCCCTGACTGGTTGTTTTATATCGGCCTGCTAATGAGTATTTAAGTGCTTGTTGTTTTTATTGCTAGCTCTGTATGTTTAGGGTGTGCGGTGTCGGCTGTCATAAAGGCAGCGGTTCTGTGAGAAGCTGTCAGTTCTGTTTAGAATATGGCCTGCATTGGTAAAGCGCCGTATTCTTCCTTCATTAGAGGTCTTCTCTGCAAACAATGTCATTGGCAGAGCAGAGCATCTCACGTCAGCATTTAGAGCGAGCTGTCTCATTGTTCTTGTTTAATTGTAACCAGTTCTATTGACAAAAACAATGTTATTGGAGTGGAGGCGGATATTATGGATCTAATTAACTGTGATTGTTGTGCTTCAAAGCTCCATCTGAAAGAATTCTGAAGACTTGACCTGGTTTTGTTTAGCCTCATTGCATTGCACTCTCTCTCCCCGCCTCCATCCCTGTGCTTTTCTCCTTATTTTTGTTTATTTTTGCACCTATATTTTGCTTAAGCTTCCTATGACCAAAAAAATGAAGACCAAGTCCCTAAATAGTGGCTTTTTCTAAATCGCTGTCTGCAAAATCAGTTGTATCCCCATCTTGGATAGACACTGGGCTCTCATCTTGCTTTAATATGTCTAACCGCAAGCATATGCAAGACATGTTGCCTCTGGTTTTATCAATCTGACGTTTAAGCGCATTCTTTTCAGCTCTTGTAACATTTGTGGTGAGGCATTTCAAAGAGCACAGTCTGACGTTCCTCACTGTGCCCCCTCTCTTCATAAGTGAACATTTGGTGCTCGCAAAAAATAAATAAATAAACAAAAAAAAACAAATGTGGTCCTCGTACTTCACTTAAATTAAATGGTTTGCTGCCCAGCCATGCTTAAGATCCATCATTGATTCTGTGGGTTATATTTCTTAGGCACTTTATAGCTACATATGATTTTAAGTTACCCTGTAAATGCCCTAATTAACCTGTCTTACTAAATTTTAATCGATTGACAGCCCTTATATATATATATATATATATATATATATATATATATATATATATATATATATATATATATATGTGTGTATGTATGTGTGTGTGTATATGTGTGTGTGTACATATATATGTATATGTTTATGTATGTGTGTATATAATACACACACACATACACACACACACACACACACACACACATATATATATATATATATATATATAAATAAATACATGCATACATGCATACATACATAAATAAATAAATAAATATATAAAATATTCCATTTAACAAAGATCCATTTAAAAAAGATCAACCTCAGTCACTGTGGCAACTTATGGTGGAAAGCTAACCTTGTCCAAGACAGGCAAACTGTCAGGCTAAGATGAGCTCCTCTAAAACTGACCAATATGAATGCAATGATATTACCACTGACTCTCTCACATACTATCATAGCCATGCCTTACTATCTGGTTTTATAACAGCTGTACCTTTTATAGTTAGAACAGATAGCATTAGAACATTACAATCTAACATTGCTCTTTAAAGCATTAACAATCACTACACTAAAGGTTAAAATACACATATATACAGGTGCATCTCAATAAATTAGAATGTTGTGGAAAAGTTCATTTATTTCAATAATTCAACTCAAATTGTGAAACTCGTGTATTAAATAAATTCAATGCACACAGACTGAAGTAGTTTAAGTCTTTGGTTCTTTTAATTGTGATGAATTTGGCTCACATTTAACAAAAACACACCAAATCACTATCTCAACAAATTGGAATATGGTGACATGCCAATCAGCTAATCAACTCAAAACACCTGCAAATGTTTCTTGAACCTAAAAATGGTCTCTCAGTTTGGTTCACTAGGCTACACAATCATGGGGAAGACTGCTGATCTGACAGTTGTCCAGAAGACAATCATTGACACCCTTCACAAGGAGGGTAAGCCACAAACATTCATTGCCAAAGAAGCTGGCTGTTCACAGAGTGCTGTATCCAAGCATGTTAAAAGAAAGTTGAGTGGAAGGAAAAAGTATGGAAGAAAAAGATGCACAACCAACCGAGAGAACCGCAACCTTATGAGGATTGTCAAGCAAAATCGATTCAAGAATTTGGGTGAACTTCACAAGGAATGGACTGAGGCTGGGTTCAAGGCATCAAGACGTGTCAAGGAATTTGGCTACAGTTGTCGTATTCCTCTTGTTAAGCCACTCCTGAACCACAGACAATGTCAGAGGCGTCTTACCTGGGCTAAGGAGAAGAAGAACTGGACTGTTGCCCAGTGGTCCAAAGTCCACTTTTCAGATGAGAGCAAGTTTTGTATTTCATTTGGAAACCAAGGTCCTAGAGTCTGGAGGAAGGGTGGAGAAGCTTATAGCCCAAGTTGCTTGAAGTCCAGTGTTAAGTTTCCATAGTCTGTGATGATTTGGGGTGCAATGTCATCTGCTGGTGTTGGTCCATTGTGTTTTTTGAAAACCAAAGTCACTGCACCCGTTTACCAAGAAATTTTGGAGCACTTCATGCTTCCTTCTGCTGACCAGCTTTTTAAAGATGCTGATTTCATTTTCCAGCAGGATTTGGCACCTGCCCACACTGCCAAAAGCACCAAAAGTTGGTTAAATGACCATGGTGTTGGTGTGCTTGACTGGCCAGCAAACTCACCAGACCTGAACCCCATAGAGAATCTATGGGATATTGTCAAGAGGAAAATGAGAAACAAGAGACCAAAAAATGCAGATGAGCTGAAGGCCACTGTCAAAGAAACCTGGGCTTCCATACCACCTCAGCAGTGTCACAAACTGATCACCTCCATGCCACGCCGAATTGAGGCAGTAATTAAAGCAAAAGGAGCCCCTACCAAGTATTGAGTACATATACAGTAAATGAACATACTTTCCAGAAGGCCAACAATTCACTAAAAATGTTTTTTTATTGGTCTTATGAAGTATTCTAATTTGTTGAGATGTGAATTGGTGGGTTTTTGTTAAATGTGAGCCAAAATCATCACAATTAAAAGAGCCAAAGACTTAAACTACTTCAGTCTGTGTGCATTGCATTTATTTAATACACGAGTTTCACAATTTGAGTTGAATTATTGAAATAAATGAACTAGGGGCTGTTTTTCTTTTTGTTTTTAGGCTTTCTGACCCCAAGATTCAACTAATCTCTCCAATTCTCCAGCTCCTTGGAGAGTCTTTGGCCACTCAAACTCTCCTCCTGACCATGCATTAGGACGATATAGACGCACGTCAAAATAATGGTCACACAGGTACCAATAATTGTGGCCATTGTGTACTAGAGAAAAATATTTATTTCCTAATGTGATGATTTTTTTTTTCACCCCACTTTCACTTTTTTTTTTAACTTCAATTAAAGGTTAGACTTTTTTTAAAAAAATTTAAATGAAAGATCAAATGGATAAACAATGCAGACTTATTTTCACAGCCTTATTTGATCAGATTTACCGAGGGTATGAATAATTTTGAGCACAACTGTATGTAATATATATGTGTGTGTGTATGTGTGTATGTATATGTGTATTTGTGTTTATATATGTATGTAGTAGTAATAACTGGACCACAAAACCAGTCTTAAGTAGCACGGGTATATCTGTAGCAATAGCCAAAATTATCGATTTTTCTTTTATGCCAAAAATCGTTAGGATATTAAGTAATGTTCCATGAAGATATTTTGTAAATTTCCTACCGTAAATATATCAAAACTTAATTTTTGATTAGTAAAATGCATTGCTAAGGACTTCATTTGGACCGCTTTAAAGGCAATTTTCTCAATGTTTAGATTTTTTTGCACCCTCAGATTCCAGATTTTCAAATATTTGTATCTCGACCAAATATTGTCCTATCCTAACAAATCATACATCAATGGAAAAGCTTATTTATTCAGCTTTCAGATTATGTATAAATCTCTATTTCAAAAAATTTACCCTTTTGTGGACCAGGGTCAAATATATGACGTATAATAAAATAAAATGTGTTAAATGTTTGTTTTAAAAAAAAAAAATGTACTAGCTCATGAAATTTCTATCTTCAGTGTGTCCATAGAGAGCTTTTTTTAGGCTTGACGTACAAAAAAAAAAAAAAAAGAAAGTTTTCTTTTGACACTTTAAAAGTACCACAGAATTATCTAAATAAGGCAAGGTACCGGATATATTCAGTACTTTTAATGTAACATTCTCCCCTAGGTGCAACAACTATGTCTGACTTCAAACCCGTTTCCGTCCGTTGATTCACACCACCTCCCACTGTACCACTTACTCCCTTTGTCACCACTCTACAGCCGCCCAATTTACATTTCTGAAATAAGAGGCTTCTCACAATTGATTGTTTTCTACAATCTGACTGGAGTGCTGCTTTGATATTGTTCGTAGAGTGCCTAGACACAAGGCTGTGTGTAGAGCAGTGTTTGCCTGTGGCCATTGATGAACAGTCCCTGCCTTTCCCCGCAGGCTCACTGTTTGTTTGTATGAATTGCCTATGTAGCCACATCAGCTGCTTCCAGTCAAGCTACTATACTGTAAATAAAACCGCCGCCAATATTGAGCATCGGTGCTGCTGCCTCTTGCTGTGAGGTAGACTGCTGTTTTTCTTTGCTGAGGTAGTAAACAGTTCTGAATAGCGCCTTTTTCAATCAATAATGCCCACATATATGTTCCTTACCTCTTTTATTATTCTTATTGTGAGTTTTCTGAGTGCATGTGTGTTCAGTTTTTCTCTGAGGGGCGTGTGTGTGTGTGTGCTCTGTAACCCTACACTGAGGCGCTGTGGCAAATCTCCCATCCAAAGTTATTCTCCTGACCCATTTCAGGCCAGAACTAAGATGTGTTCTCCAGTGAAGCACTGGGCACAAAGTGCAAGAGTTTTTTTCTTGTGTGTAAAGGGTAATGTGTTTGTGTGTGCGTATGCTCGTGGTTTGACTTGCTTAGCTCAGTCCCACGCACTGTGGTCAGAATGGTTAGTGTTTTTTTTTCTGTAGGCCGAGGAAGTGTGTATATTGTTCCCACGCTATGAAGAGTTCAGGGTCCCGTGCTCCAGACAGGGGGCGCTGATGGCCTCTGCACTCAGCCCTGACCCAGGCTGCACGGGAATGTTGGAAAAACGCTTTAATTGTTACGACCTGATACCAAGATGTTTGTAAACGGACAGCATGGTTAAGTAAACTTCAGTGACCTGTGTTTGCCGTGTGAAACAGAAATCTCCATTTAGTTCTCTTCTGTCGAATGCTTAACATTTTATTAGTTTTTTCCACTATTTTTGATGCACCAAAGGCTTAAAGGGATAGTTTGTTACAAACATGTATCATCTTTATTCCATGAAACACAAAATGAGATAAGGAGAATGTTTGAGAGTCTCTTTTCATTACAATGATAGTGAATGGTGATTTATAATGGCTCAAAAAAGTGGGACACATCTTGCTTCATATTTCAAGTTTGCCTGCAGTGAAATGATAACTTTCTGTGAGGTACATTGACATAATAATATTTTAAAACAGGCCATGCAAGAACCAACAGTGATCTGCATAATAATGTCACCAAGCACTATTTTTGTAGTCCAAACAACTTTTGTGGTAAAGTTAAAACGTTTTTGTTAGTCTTACACTCTCCAAGGCTGCATTTAATTGATCAGAAATACAGTAAAGCCGTAATATAGTGAAATATTATTACAATTTAAATAACTGTTCTCTGTTAATACATTTTAAAGAGTCATTTATATCTGTGATGGAAAAACTGAATTTTCAGCAGCCTTTACTCCAGTTTTCAGTGTCACATGATCCTTCAGAAATCAATCTAGTATGTTGATTTTGCTGCTCATTAAACATTTCTTCAGGATTTTGATGAATAAAAAGTTCCAAAAAAACATTTATATTTTGTAAGTATTAATAAGTAAGTTAATTTATTAAGTATTATTGTAGTATTGTATTTTCCTAAGTGTCTTTAAAAAAAATCTTACTGACCCCAAACATTTGAATGGTAGTGTAGATCTAAAGTGTCAAAAAAAAAAAACTTTATCATAAAAATCTTTGAGTGCAACTAAAAATCTTTACATAGATTTTATCTTTCTGAATTGAAATCTATGTATCTCTATCCTTTTAAATGTCCAGTAATTTGTTTAATTTAAATATTTTAATACATTTTAAAGCAGATTTTACCTTATTCTTTCCATAAAAAATAGCCATAGGTGCTTACATGCTATAAAACAACCAAATAACAAAATTATTAATGATATTTATGGTTTTTGCAATTTTTGAGCTTTGCAATGGTGAATTTTTTTTTTTTTTTTTTTTTTTTTTTTTTTTTTGTGACCAGTATTTTGATCGGTTACTCACACAAACCTATTGTGTACTATATTGTGCACTATACAAATATTATGAAGTCGTACTGATGACTTTTATGATGCTTTTGGCTCTTGAATTTTATAGAAAAGATCAGCTTAGACTTTCAGTAAGAAAAAGGGAATGGCATGACAGCGATCAAATTAAAACACTTTTCATTTTTAGGTGAGCGGTTCCTTTAAGACGCATCTCTCACAGGCACACACGAGGAAGACGCACGTGATTATGCTCTCAGGAGGTGTCACTCCACTGTTTACAAAAGCTTCAAAAGGCTGAAGAAGAGCTGGAGTGAGAAACCGGTGCATTTGTTGTCGGCCAGCATCTTGAAGAGCCTCAACATGCCAGCCATCTCCAGCCTGAGCCTTTTGTTGCCAAGCACGCAGAGCTCCTGTTGCTAAAGGAAGTACTTAAATGTGTAGTTATGTGAGATCCCTCCTCGCTGAAGCCGGCCCCCCGCTGCTTCTTCCTGCTCCTTGGCTGGATATGAAGTGTTGCTTGATGGGCTTTTCCCCTCTGACAGTGTCACAAGAGGAGTGACAGATCCGTGGGAGAGCTGACCCTCCTCCCAGAGGAAGTACTGGAAGCCAGGGGTGGCCCATTCAGTGCCCGAAGGCCACTTTCTTCTAATGGAACATGATAAGCTTTTCATGAGGCACTGTGCAGCGCTGCTTTTGTGCGCTTGTGTCTCTGTGGGCTCGGTACATCAGTGCCGTCATCGCTTTTTCATTCATGGGAACTCAAATTGTGTCATTGAGAGCCACACCTAGTTAAGGTTACCCATCTTGCTAGTATGTGTGAAAACAACAACTAGACCTTGTTAATGATAGTGATTCCAGCCAGATAAAAATACTTATTCTTATTACTGAATATTAATGGCCAGCTTTAAGTATTGGGTTTTAACCCATCTTTTTTACAAATGCATGTTGTAGATCTCATTTTGTACCATTCATCCATGTATGTTTCATTGCTAAGAATGTTTGACCTCAAGAAACTTGTCATTACTCTTCAGGTGGAAATTCTGACTTCTCTCTGGTGATGAATGCAGGACTTCTCCAATCATTTAGTCATTCACTTTTAATTGCATCGGCCACGTCTCAAAGTCCAATCAACAACCGTTGAATTGAAGTTCTCATCCTACATTTTTCTTCTTTGATAATCTGTTACACTTTTTGCGTCACAGTATGGAAGAAAAGATATGTCGCTACTTCTGTTTCATCAAGACTTAAAGAAAGTTACTGAAGTCTGTTATTGTACAAAAAATAATGATACCTCATATTGTGAGTCGTTGAGGAAAGATGTACTACCCTGTTACTTTGACTTTCATTTTTTTCACCTAAACAGAATGTCCCAGGCTAATAAATGGTTAAAATCTCCTCATATCTACTGTCTGAATATCATAGAGACTTGCTGACCAGCTTTGTTTGACTCATGCCACTAAGCGACCACCCAAAACACCCTAGCAACCACATAGCAATGCTTTGGCAACCAACCACAACACCACTTCATTCAAGGAAATGTTAAACTAGTTATTACAAGCAAGCACACAAACACAACTTTCATTTAGTATGAACACATTTGATAAGCCCTTTTTTTACAGTTTTTAATGTTAATGTGACAAATCAGTTTATTTGATTATTGTTGGTGAAACCATTTTTCTATATTGCACTTTTTAACTCCATAGTATCTAAAATACTAGAATTTACGGTCACACTTTATTTTAAGGTCAAATTCGAGCCATTAACAAAACATTAACTATGACTTTTGCCTTAAACTCCCTATTTGCTGCTTATTAATATTTAGTAAGGTAAGTTGCTAAGTTTAGGTATTGGTAGGATTAGGGATGTAGAATATGGTCATGCAGAATATTGCTTTATAAGTATTAATAAACAGCCAATATGTTAGTAATAGGCATGCTAATAACCAACTAGTTAATAGTGAGAACTGGTCCCTATGCTAAAGTGTTATACTAAATTTATTTTTAGATTTTTATTCTTAATTTGCTTTAAAAGGCCACATATATTAATGTATGTGGCAGCATGTAGCTGTAGGTATCGCCTCTGGAATGCATTTGAAATCTGTCAGCATTTTTTACAAATTCACCTGGAATTTTTCATCAAAATGTTCAGTTCAGAGTCCTTCTTTCCTTAGCAACAGCTGCCTCTGGATTCACTGCATGAAATATTGTTTAATATCAGTGTAACAGTGTTTGTCATCATGTCAAATGGTTCTTGAATACTGGATAAATATTCTTCATACACTTCATCTTTTGTTTACATGCGCACATGTATGCACGTGAGCATTAGCTGTTAACACATATCAGCTTCAGACATCGGTGTTGTGTGGAGAGGAACTCGGGGTGTGTGTGTGTGTGTGGTTTTGATGCTTGTGTTTGGACTGCAGAGGCCATGGGAGGTCACGTCCTTCAGTGACTCAGACTATTTGCATGCTGTTCAAATCTGTTGCACAGACAGGTTTGTTGTGGATGCTTTTCTCTGTAATAATGTCCAGACATGGGGCAGGTCGATTGTTTCCTTTGTGTGGGTCTTTTGTGTGTGTTTGTGTGCATGTCTCTACTTGCTGAGAGATGCGTGCAGAAGTACAGTATACGCACACTTTCTCAGAAGGCTTACTGCCCTGCGGCACAAGGCTTCAAGTCCTCTATTTCCTGTTTACAGTGTCTGAGGTTTCCTGTTCTCGATGCACCCAGTGGAGATGATCTTGTGATTGTTTTCTGGACAAGGCCTGTGTTAAAAATAAAACACCCTTGTTTCAGTGTCATCAAAAGTCTCACTTGTTGTTTTTAATTCTGTGTATGCATAAAGTTTTTTTTAATTTATTTTTTTTCTCCCTTGTCTTGTGTAATCATCTTTTTTTTCATTTCTCTTTCTCTTTTGTACTTTAGGTTTGAAGAGATAGTCAAGAAATTCAAGGTTGAATATCACGCTGGAGGTGCCACTCAGAACTCTGTAAAAGTCGCACAGGTTGGTGTTCAAAGCTGTAGCCAGTATTAAATGCATGCAGTGCTAGCAATGACAAGGTCATGAATTTCTAGAGAATGCAGGAATGGATAAAATGTGTAGCTTAAGTTCAATGTAAGTTTCTTTGGATAAAAATGTCTGCCAAATGCATCATACACAGCTCCCTCAGATGGACAGGTGGTTTTGTACATCCTCTGTGGTCTAAAGTGCTCAACTAGGATGTCTGTAAAACCACAAAAATAAAAAAAAATGCTAACATATTTAGTTAAAGAAGTTTAGTGCATCTAGCAGAGTTCCTCAGCAGACTTCTAAAAGTCAAGATGTCAGATGATTGTCTGTTTGCGATATGTCATCAATGAATATCTTTTATGCAGATTGATATTTATAATGATTATTAGGGAGCATTTTTAACCTACTTACACAGGCATATTTTTACTAACCATATAAATAGTTCTTATGTACATTTATAATAATTCAATAATTAAGAAGAATTCCTAATCCTGAATAATTATGGCTGTACCTATAAAATCAAATCAAATATTTTTTTTAGCTGTAAATAATGCATAAGATATAATAACAATAAAACATGAGTTTTGTTTTATTCATTGAATGATTGATTGATTGATTGTCCCTGTGTTAAATTTTGTAGCTATCTACAATCTACTTCTTTGGTTGATTTTAGATATGTTTATATTTATGTTTGTCAAGTTTTAAAGTGTTTTCTGCAGAGTTATAATTCAATGGAAATTTATTATTACTATTATTATTTAATATTGTAATAATAATAATAGTAATAATGTATTATCATCATTATCATTATTATTATTATTATTATTATTTAATTTTATTTATTTTAACATTAAACATTTGTTAGCTACATGTGTTTACACTCACTTTTGAGATTTCTCACAGTTAATAAGATATAACTAAGATATCTCATAGTTTTTGGTCACTATAGGGTGTCTGTAGAGACAGTAAACTCAACTAGATAAACATATATAGGCCTTTATTAGAAAATTATTAAACGTTTGATAATATGTGGGTAAATTGTTACTTTTGGTGCAGTTTTACCTTGAGCTCTGGTAATTGCTGGCCCTCGGGCCTGTACAAAAGTAATGTACCATAAAACCATCTCATTGTTGTGTGAATAATGTCTGGGGTGAGACTTGTACACAGTAATTCTTTCACAGCTTAACTTTTTAAGAACTTGCTGCATGCAGTATATTTATCTTTTTTGGATCCATTTTTACTCCAGTTTTACAGGTTTATATTTGTTACATCAGACACAGCAAGATTTAAAGTTGGATGCATCTCCCGGATTTATAACCCAAACGAGAGACAGTTATCTTAAGATCTTTTCAGCCCTTCATTTTAGCTGGCCTAGACTGCAGCCATTCTTGGGTTTGAGCGTTTCCAGAAAGTCTAAATATTGTTTTTCCCCTTTTCGAGCTTTTTCCGAGAATTCCCAAGACATGATGCTTCACATCTGAGTGGGATATTTTATTTGTGTGATATTGTTTAAGGCCAACAACAGAAATAATCTTAAGTCCCTGATGGTGCAGTAGGGTGCTGTCACAGCAGAGAATGAGATCTGCTCAGATGGACTTGTTGCCCTCAGGGCCCAACTAGACGGAGTTTGATTCCTCCAGCACATGTCCAGTACTCCTGTGTACTTTTGCAGGTGGCTGCAGAGATCAACATTTTTAAGACCTCAAATACAGGAGTTATTTACATATATATCATCTAAACAGACACATGGAATTTTCTGATGATCTCCAGATGATGCACAGCATCCAAATCTACAAATGCATTAGGCTGCAGAGGCTTTCACACACAGTGCATCTATCACCGTGAAATACAGACCTCGGTGTGTGATGAGGTAAGACTGTGGATAATCATTTGGGAATCTGCCAGTGCAAGCAAATGTGATTTCATTACTTAGTGTCTGACTCCTTGTGTTGCCGGGCACGTTTGTTATGACCCGAATACAACCCGAAAAGACTTAGAGAAATGATTCTTCATTTAATTCTTTATTTTTCTGCTGCGTTCCAACATTTATTTTGCTTAAAGGGATTTGCTGTAAACGTCAATGCGAGGATGTCTGCGCTATCTTCCAGCTCTTCACCTGCCGTCGCAGATAACAGAGTCGGGGCGGTTAAAGTTGTGCCCATTTGAAGCGGCGGTAGTTACGAAGGCTCCCAGTGATATGTGGGTTGTTAAGCAGCAGTTTGATCAGACAGCTCTTCAAAGCCGGTTCGCGTAAGAAGGGAAGCTTGATGCGGAACCAGGCCTCTGAGATTAACACATGGCAGCACCTGGAACGCCAGGAGCAACGCAACCTGTGTGTCGGTGTCGCGGAAAACGAGAGCTTTCAAACGCAATGACATGGGCTGCCTTGTGCGCGTACATCAAAGCGCCCATGAGGTGCTCCAATCGGAGGCTGCTCTCAGCCTCAGGCACTGCTTGGCAGACGTGGGAGGGAGCATGTTCCGCTCCCAATACCTGACCAAGATAGGTAGACCATTTACACAAGAACAACCAGTCATCGGAGAGGCAGAGCTATCTCGCTTGCTCTGCATCACCTTTTCTCACTTCTCCCCTGCTCTTCCTGAGACCATGAAATCAAACCGATCACCATTTTTTTTTTTTTTTTTTTTTTTTTTGCCACCTTATCCCCTTTCCTTTCTCTTCATTCCATTTGTATGCTCCAGAGAAACACACACAGCAAACACACATCCCCCAAAGAGTCTTTCTTAAAGGTTCAGTCACTCATAAATGTAAATTCTGTCATCGTTTACTCTCCTTCATGTATGACTTGCTTTCTTCTGTGGAATGCAAAAGTTGGAATAATGGGACTGTCAAGCTTCAAAATGACAAAATACATGAGTTGTGCACTATATTCAATGTCTTTTGAAGCCATTTGATATCTTTGTGTAAGAAATAGACTAAAATTGCCATTGAAGAAAAGTTGTTGTTCACTGAAAATCTTAAAATCCGGCCTAGATCTCCTTCATAAGTTGATGATTGATTTAGCCATTATTTTGAATGAGGTCTTTTCAGTGCAGTTCATTCTCTTCAGTTCATTCTCAATGATTCATTCACGCACCAGACTGATCTGGTTTTACAACAATACATTTAATTTGTTTGTCACACAAACCTATCAAATGGCTTTGGAAAATATTGAAATGAAACTTGAAATGTTACATTTATAATGCTTTTTGAAGTTTGAAAGCTCTAGTCCCCATGCATTTTAATCATATGGAAAAGAGCAACAAACATATTCTTCAGAATTTCTCTTTTTGTGTTGCACAGAAGAAAGTCCTATGGGTTTAGAACAGCATAAAGGGGAATAAGTGATGACAGAATATTTATTTTGTCTGAACTATCCCTTTAAGACATTTCATTCGGTTACCGCATACATTCCTCATTCTTGAATAAAGTCTAGGACGTCAATATAAATCTATTAATGGTTCAGCTCTAAGCCTCCCTGGATGGTTCTTTTGATGTGTCTGAATTGGTAAATTTGTGCAGGAGACATATAGTCTTAGTCTGACAGGCACCACTCTGCCCCACAGGATTTTCAAAGATGAAGACTCTCACCTGCAGAAAGTAACGATCTCCCATTCTCTTTATATAGCACTGCAAAGAGAACGCACCAGCACTGCTCTACAGCCCCAGACATCAAAGCCAGGGCAGAGAATCACACTCTCCTCCACTGTATATACAATGTTCCCCAAGCATTCTTCTGCACTGTGATCCAAGACTCTGCTCCATTACATGTGCACCCCTGGTGCGGCCCCTTGAGCAACGGAGAGTTTGAGAGGGGAAGAGGCTGACACTTACCAACAGAGAGAGCAGTTGTTAGGTGCTGCCTCTATTGGGAGGTTAAATTACTCCTCTAGAGCTCGATAGGCCTACAGCTTTGAACAGTTGCCATTTTTGAGCACTTGCAAATTGATTGGTTCATTGTCTACAAACTGACATTTTTGAAAGCAACTTCTAACATCATAAGTGTAATGTAACTGGTGTTTCGTATTAAAGGTTCATCCAAAAATTTGTTAGTCCAAAGCTAAATTACTTTCTTTATTCTGTGGAAGACAAAAGACATTTTTTTTAAAAATGCCTCTTTTTGTCCATACAATAGAAGTCAATAGTGACCAAAACTGTTTGGTTACCAACATTTTTTAAAATATCATCTTTTGTGTTCCAAAGAAGAAAGTCCATACAGGTTTGGAACGACAAGAGGGTGAATAAATCATGACTAAGTTTTCATTTTTGGGTGAACAAAAGCAAGCAAGCAAGCAAAAAGATATCTTTGCTTCTGCAAC
Organism: Spinibarbus caldwelli; assembly: GCA_039654775.1. NCBI lineage: Eukaryota > Metazoa > Chordata > Actinopteri > Cypriniformes > Cyprinidae > Spinibarbus > Spinibarbus caldwelli. Next base: position 16,333,094 of record CM077242.1, read on the forward strand.
CTTTCTTTCCTCAACTTCTTCTGTTCTCCTTTTTTTTTTCCATTTGTCGCTGGCCCATGGTGCCTTCACAGATTCTTTTTCAAAGTGGTGAGGGGGCCCAACCTTGGGCTCAAACCGGACTCTTTTATTGGAAACACATGTGCACTCTGTAGTTGGAACTCCTCTGTGAAGAAAATCACTTAGCTCTCTTCAGCACACAAAAGCCTTTCCCAGTTCATATTTTTTGCATGGAAACTTAAATTGGGGAAAAGTTGGTGCCTAGAACCAGACATCAGACTAGAAGACGAAACGTTCCATGACTTCATGTTTGACTTGACTTACTTCTTTGCTTTCCTTTGAAAAAAGTCTCTTGTGTCCATCTGACCTTTCTCGATAAAGAGTTAATATATTTTTTGTCTTTCATGGAAGAGCTAGTCTCAGTGGAAAGGGGAGGAAAATGGCAAATGTTACACGTGTATCAAACTTGGCAGGGGGAAACGTTTGGACGAAAGGAAATTTCAGTGCAAAAGAAAGGAAAGTTTGAAAGCTCTGAAGGCTCATGAGATTAACAAGACGCATACCAGGGAACTCTAAACTCTCCACGGTGAACGGCCGCAACATCTGTGTCCGATATTCACAAAGGAGAGAATGGAAGTAGAAAAACGTCTCAGTGCCTCACTGTATGCGATTGAGGATTTAGATACGTGCAAGTGTGAAATCCTCCTCATTGTTCTGGATTTCTGCAGAGGGAATGTTTAATGTACTTTGAGCACAGGGAGGTTGTCTGATTAATGATTGCTAAATACCTGCAGGTTTTGGAGATGATGTTCAGTGCGGTGAGAAGCTGAAAACAGCCCCATCATTAAGCATGCTTCTCTGTTTCTCGACAGAAGGTTAATTGAATGTTAACATTCAAAAGCGCCAGTTTCTCAGACAACTGCGCTGCCAAGAACAGTTTATTTCCTTCCTGAGTTGATGAAGGGTCACAGACAATTAAGCACCCTGAAAAAGAAAAGCATAACAGACTCACCTTTTGCATTCCTGGAGAGCAGCGGACTGGCATCCATTTCCGTCTTGCGCAGGAAGCTCTGCGGTTCTCGTGAGGCCAGAGCAGTTACACCCAAACGCTGACGATGAGCTTTAGCAGAATTCTTGTGAAATCACACCTGTCCTCTTCCTTCCACCCAAACATTGTTTACTGGAAGCGTGAAGGGGTGGATACTCTAGACTGTACCGTTGTTGACTGCCCTGTCTGTGGCTGGAGCACATGTGCTGTGTCTCAGCTAATATTTCACCATTTGTGCCTCATAGGGAGTTGGAGAGCAGAGTAGATCATAACAGCTCTAATCTTCAGTTTGATCAGTCCACCGGCTTCCCAGCAGGGGCTCCCAATTCTCTTCGAGCGCTCTCGTTTATCCGAGTGCTCTTGTCTTATCTCAAGACCTCATAATCTAAAAGGGTCGGTGATACACCATTTCCCACACTGTTCTCGGTCTTAGGCTTTATTTATGTGACCTATAAATCCATTCAGCATGGTTTCACTTTAAGAAAAATATTACCTTGTCTTACATTCGCTACAGGCTATACATACGAATACATATGCAAAAAAACTTTGGGTCACGAAGGTCGACAAGTCATGGAGTGACATCTGCTAGTTTATCTAGTTCTTTTTCGTCACACTTTATTTTAAGGTCCAGTTCTCACTATTAACTAACTAATAGCTATGGCCTTTGCCTCGATAAACTTATAATGTGTAGGGATGGGTATCGTTTACCTTTTATCGATACTGATACTGCTTATCGATACCGGTACTTATCGCTACTGTTATTGATACTATTTGGTGCAAAAAATATATGATGTGAAAAGTTGTTGAAAATTAAGTTATTTTATTACTGCTGAACTTTAGCAACTGTATTAAAGTTCTTCAGTCAGGAGCTATTTTCTCCTTGTGTTTTCAACATTAAAGGAATAGTTCACCCATAAATGAAAATTGTCATCATTTACTCACTCTCAAGTTTTTAAACCTGAATGAGTTTCTTTCTTCTGTTGAACATAAAAGTTATTTTGAAGAATGTGGGAAACCAAACAGCTGCTGGTCTACAGTGACTTCCATATTTTTTTTCCTACTATCAAAGTCAGTGGGGACCAGCAAATGTTTGGTTACCCACATTCTTCAAAATATGTGTTCAGCACAAGAATAAAAATTAATAAAGGTTTGGTACAACATAACAGTGAGTAAATAATGACAGAATTTTAATTTTAAAATAAAGTGCCACAAACAGACTAGTTAACATTCTGTAATTTATTGACTAGTCTGTTGGTGACATCAAGAAAAGATTTTTTTTTTTTTTTTTTAAGAAATTGATACTTTTATTCGTCACAGATGCATTAAATTGAGCAAAAGTGACAGTAAAGTCAATTTTGCTTAATTTTTAAGAAGTTTCTATTTCAGTAAATGCTGTTCTTTTGCACTTTCTGCTCAAAGAATATTAAAAATATATCACAGTATTTACAGTAATATATTTTTATATTTATATTAAAAATATTAATGTTATTTTCTCATTATTAAGAAGAAATATTTCTTGACCACCAAACCAACACATTAAAATGATTTCGATTGACACTGAAGATGAGTAATGGCTGCTGAAAATTTGGCTTTGTCATCACAGGAGTAAATTCCACTTTAAATTATATTTAAAAATAAAAAAAATATTAAATTAAAATAGATAACAGTTATTTAAATATTTATAATAATTTATAATTTATAAATTTCTTTCTTTTTTTTTTTTTTTTTTTACCGTTTTGTACATCCCAAAGACAATACAATGATAGAAAACATTCATCCCGTCGGCACTGATAGCCTTGTGGGCAGTGCGTCAACATGTAGCGCTGTTGTGCTTCGGGCATCCCGTGTTCGAGTCCCGGCTCGCAGACCTTTCCCGATCTCGTCCCCCCTCTCTCTCCCACTTCGCTTCCTGTCTCACTACTGTCCTGTCATATAAAGCCGAAAAAAAAAAAAAATAAAAAATTTAGGACTAAATTAATCATGAAGCACTTAAAAATTAATTTCTCAAATAAGCTACTTAATTTTTTGTTTCAGTGGTTACATCTTTGCATGGCAATGGTGGCACATGTGCCCAAGGTTGCCGACCTCTGATTTAGCGGTTCAGGACGACACTTGTCATGCCCTTGGTGTCAGACCCTGGATAGCATTGTGACAATGTGCCATCTACTGCGTCTGGTTCTGCATTCTCTGTGCTGTGATTGTGTGACATTTGTTACATGATATAGCATGGTGTTGTTACAAAGGCAGCAGAGATGAGTCAAGCCTGGGGACATTGTGGAAAGGTCAAAGTGAGTGGCACATGCATAGACGCCACGTGTATTTATAGATGCAGGCGTTCAGATGTGACAAATGGTGATGAACACAGAACTCTTAGATCCTTCCAGCACTTAGTGTTACGTGACATAGTGAAGGTGACGCTTCCCCCGCATTATGAATAATGATTAACTGCAGGCAACCGCCAAGAAGGGCTTGGTGGGGAGAGATATAAATAGACTCTGTCTTTTGTTCATTCGCTTGCTATCACACTAAAGAAGGGGCTCAGACTGTAGGAGGAAGCAATGAGGCATGTGGGATATGGCAGAAATGGACCTTTTCTCACTGTTACTAACAAAGCCATACTGTGCGTGAGCATTTGCATTTATACACACACGCCCACACACAAAAAACACATTCAGAATATAGTTGACCTTTCGCAAGCACGTGGTCTTGGTATCAATGAAAAACATACGTTCAGTTTGTGTGTGAGAAACAGCATTGAGAAACTGTCTCGCTAATGCATTGTAGAGCGATGGATATTGATGATCAATGTTTATAATCTAAAGTTATAATATGAAGATCTCACTTAGCACTAAATGGACTATAAAGGATGCAGTTGAGGCGTGTGGTTTATGGTTTACTGCAGCGTCCTGCCATGTTGGCAAAAATGACTAAATGAAGCTTGGAAATGCTGTTGGAGTTATGCGATAGACCACTTTTTTTTTTCCAGTAATGCTCAAGTAGAACCTCAAACCAGAAGTGTTTTTTTTTGGGGGGGGTTTGTTTTTTTAGTTGGCATTATTCTAGGCGTCATTTAACTTCATATCATTTAGCAATCAAATCTTTGGTTGTCATTAGCAATAATAAAAAAGAAACTGTTTAGAAATGCATCAAGTGATTCAAACCATTTTTTTTTAAATTAGGTTTTCATTGTGTTCATTAATAATCGTATCTGGATACATCAGTCTTGAAATATGACTTTAATTGCCTTTTGTTTGTAATTTGTAACTTTGTAATTTTAAAAATGATGGATTGTAATATATGGTAAATATTGTTAGAAAGTATAATTATAAAAAAAAATTCTTGTATTCATGTATATAAAATTCTATATACAATATTGTAAAATATTTTTAATGTGACATGTAAAAGTAAAATTAAAATTAATTATTTGCGAATTGATGCAAATATATTCACAACCTCATTCAATCTCTTTAAAACCTTTACTCAGAAAGAAAGCTTTATGTGAAGAACAGACATCATTCACTTTAACTCATCACTTTAAGTCATTTAAGCCATCATTCACTATAAATTTTGATGTTCATCATAGTTCTGCTTGTCAACATTCTTCATAGAAGTTGTGATGCGTTTTGTGAGCGACTCATTCAAGCTGAATATTTTCAGTGAATCAGTTGAAGTGAATGATTGATTCATTCATGAATTGAATTGATTCATCTCAATGATCTTGTCGCAGCAGTTAGCAGCTCCCTGGAGAGAATCAGGGGATTACAACTTAAATTTTGGTTTGTACCTCACATAAAGCTTTTTTGTAAATTCATATAATTTGGGATATAATGTAAAAGATATGTTATTTGTTTATTGTAAATCACCAGCCACTTTAATACGATGTAAAATAGTAGCTTGAAGGTTGAGTAAGCACTATTTTTGGGTGAACTATCCCTTTAAGAACAACCCTACACATACCACTTGTTGGAGATAGACTACCGTAAATATAAATAATGGGTTGTTAGAGTTGATGTGCCTGTAGCTTAAAAAAGACCTTTGTAGTGTTTAAATGACAGATTTATTAACACAATCCAATAGGCTTTGATTTAAAACCAGATCCTGTTTTTCCCTCAACATGAGCTTCTGAGGAATCAGTCAGTGTATTTAGTCAATGGCTTTACTGGTGGTGTGGTTGTAATTCTCACCGCTCCCTGAATTAAATTGACTGCAGCTTTCTCAGGTCTTAATTAAAGCACTCATTCATTCAGTACTAAAACCGTGCGGTTCATTGTGTGGTTACACAATCAGCTCCATATCATGTGCCTACATATAAAATCAATGTCTTGACTAAACCACCGATAATATGCGGCGTACAGTTCACAAGCTGTGGGCTGTATGGATTTCCATATTGCTTAATTTACTCTCGCAGAGCCGTCGTTAGCCGGCGGGGGTTTAACGGTGTGGATAGTGCCTCGTAAGTAAGCTTGCTGATTAATGTTATGTACTCCAGGGAGGCATCAGAGATTCATTTGAGACAAACCTCTTTACAGTTTAGATTGAATGAGACGTATATAGACATAAATTGTGTGTTTAGGGGCCTGAGAGTGCAATACGAAACTCTTTTCCCATTCTCACACACACATAAACGCTCTCGAACTCCGTGTACTTTGCGCCCTCTTTTATTTTTGGCAGAATTAGTCATTTGCAGGCTAAATTGCTACAGATCTCTTTGAGGACAAAGCTTATAGAGAGCACAGCCTGGTCTTGTCTGTCCTTTAACACCGGCCTATCCTGGAGGATAAGGCGCTTTGTAGCCGTCCATTCAGTATTCATGACACGCCACCTTGCTGAACACTGGGCCCCCAGTCCGTCTCATAACTGGAGCACTAACAAAGCTGTTCATTTGGCATCACCACCGGCTCTTGATATAGAACAGGCAGAGCTCTCGCTTAGTGTTTCTCTCTCAGCAAATCCTATTATTAGTGTTGTGTTTTTCCCTTCTTCCTAACTTAGGACTTGGTCCAGGAAATTAGTCACTTCCTTCCAGTTTATTTGTCTATAATGGAACACAACATCAATGTCCTTTTTTTTTGTTTTTTTTTTTTTGTTTTGATGAACGTCTGAAAAGTAAAGTAGTGTTATGTTTCTCCACAGCATCATTATGGCTAAACTTAGACTCTGATTTACGCACCCATCAGTCCATAACTGTACCTTGGATCTCGGCAGCTGTACTGGTGAGGAAAGGTAGCACATCAGACTTCCCAGATCCATACAAAATCCCCTTAAGTCATGTGAAAGATCTCGGGCAGTAGCACAAAGGCTAGCTGGACTACATGAAAAGACGCTTTGGCCTTTAAGCTTCGGTGCGTTCCCCGCCAGCCCTGGATTCGCTCTCCTGTTTATATTTGCTCTGCTGGAGTCTTAATGCAGTCCTGAGGAAGCCTCCAGATAAAAATCAATGACAGATGTGACCAGGAGAAAGAACAGCAATTACATGGAAAGTCATCTTTTAGGGTCGTCATCATCTTTTCCCTAGGCGTCCTCTGTCTTACTGTCTTTTACCTGCTTGCTCATTTTAATGTTTCATAGTCTGGAGCAGAGACGTTTTCTCCAGGGATGCAAGGGAGACAGTGCATTTCTAAAATAAAAAGTTTGAAGAGGAAAATAATCGGTGGTACAAAAATAAAACAACATGAATAGTGTCTTGAGGTCTTTTGAGCTTGTTGCCTTCTGAGGTGGCAGCAGCGAATTACAGGCGCAAATGGGTGAAACTGTTGGAAATGGACTGCTATTAACAACCCAATGGATAGATAAACAACTCACTCACTCAGACGTCATCACTTTCACTCATGTTTGAATCTAAATGAAGTTGAAATTTCATGAAATGATGAGTAATCTGAGTGATTCAGGTTGACACCTGTGGCGTTTATGACTAATGCAGGGTTCCTACGGTCATGGAAAACCTGGAAATATCAGGGAATTTTCATGTTGTGGTTTCCAGGCCTGGAAAAGGAAAGTGAATAAAATGTAAAATTATGGACAATTCTTTGTTGAATATAAATTGTTCTAGTTATGCTCAGCTCTAAAATATTTTGCTGTGAGAAGCTGCACTTTGTGAGTGTAATCGCTGTGCATTTACAAATGATTTTTAAGAAATACTTATCAATTTACCATGAACAACAAAATTAATTTACTGCTTACTAATAGTTAATAGGGTAGACATTAAGTTTAGGTATAAGGTAGTATTAAGGGATCTAAAATATGCAGTCATGCAGAATAAGGCATTAATAGTTAGTTTATTATTCATTAGTTTTATTCAGCAAGTATTACAAATGTAGGGCCCTATGATTTTCGTGATGCGTATAAAGTTTAATTTTCAATAATTGAAAGATAAATGAAATTGTTTTATGCCTTCATTTGGTAACCAGAAAAATTTAAATACACAAAACAAAATTTGAGAAAAAAAAACATTTCATAAGGCTATTGTAGGAATTAATTTGAATAAATTGTTGTTTTATGCATTCAAATAATTTGACATGCTAAAACACAGAATTTGATAAGCATAAGGTGAGAAAAAAAAAAACTTTTTTTATGGGCCCTAAACGTACTTTTTGTTAAAGGTGCCATAGAATGGAAAACTGTATTTATCTTGGCATAGTTGAATAATAAGAGTTCTGTACATGGAAATGACATACCGTGAGCCTCAAACACCATTGTTTCCTCCTTATGTAAATCTTGTGCAAGCAAAAGACCACTGAAAAATAGGCGAATCAGAACATAACACCAACTGTGATGTTACAGTCGGGATCACTAATAGTTACGCCCCCAACATTTGCATATACCCGCCCATGTTCTATGCCAGCCGCCAGCCGCCAGCCTTACCTGCACAGCCAAATCATCAGAAGTTCTGCAGGTATTGTGAAAAAACAAGCGAGGATAATAGCGAAAATGGCGGATCATGGAAATAAATGCTATGTTCCAGGCTGTGCAGGGAATGTGAAGTGCAGGGATGGGTTGGTGTCTGTATTCAGAAAGGCACAGAAAACAAATAACACGTTCTAATAAAATAACATGAGCCACTAAAGGGACATGGTTAGCTTCTTGCTAGCGGTAGCCTGTTACATTACAGTGCATAAGATTTCACTTACCACTAGGGCTGCAAAGGGGTGGAAAATTTCTGGTAAATTTCCGGAAACTTTCCAAAAATCCCTATAAAATTCCAAAAAATCCTGGAAAGTTTCCAAAATTTCTGGAATGTTTCCGAAATTTACTGGAAATTTTCCACCTTTCTGCAACCCTACTTACCACATAAACGGAGTAAGGAGAGATGACTGAGGATGATGGCGAATGATTTGCAGATCCTGAGCACCACTGACAAGCATCTGATCTTGTAAAATGTGTGGTAAGTACTGCCGCTCCATAGTATAAACAAAGTACATGCGATCGCGAATCTCGAAAGTGAAAGTGAAACTAAAAATGTGATCGTGCATTCGAAAGCAGTTTCAATGCCCCGCATATTAATAGTGGCTCCCTGATGCCCGCATTTTATTTACAGTATAATTACCCAATGATATAACTGCGTGAGAAAGTATTAAAAAATATATTTTTCCCTGTGTTTCCTTCCTGCTGTGTGAGTGAGCTACTGAAATGAGCCGCACTGTGAAACAGCCAATCAGAGCAGAGCTCAACATTATTATTCATGACCCTTCCAAATAAGGTAATAACAGACCATTTCTTTCTAGGGACAAATCCTAGGGTTTTAAGTGGACATGTAAAACCGTTTCTGGAGATTTTTTGCCCTTACCTAAGCCACATACCTTCTATGTAGATATCAGAGAAGAATTTAAAATATTGTATCAGTGCATTCTATGGCAGAATGCATTGATACAATATGACTTTAAACTTTTAATAAATTGATGTGAAATTAAAAGTTTCATGATTTTAATTAATTGGACATGCTTTTTGATTAATAAAATTTTATTTAAAAAACAGAATCCAGAAAAATAATAACGGATTTCATAGGGTCCTACAGGTGGTAGTATTAATAATGTTTAACAAGATTTCTATTTCAGCTTTCTGTTCCTCAAAATACCCAATTCTATTTCCACAAAAATATTAAAAGGCACAGATATGTTTATTTTATTTATTAATGTGTAAAGGTCACATGCAATGAAGTAGCTGACTATGAACAATTAGTAATGACAAAAGCCACACAAAATGTGCTTGTTAATGTATTATTTAGATTTTTTTAAACAGTGCAGACATGTTTACAAACGTGTCATGTGGCGATCTGACAATTAATATAGAAAGTGAGATTTTGAAATGGAAGAGCTCACAAACACCAGCATATTCTGACAACAGCTGGAGCAGAGCAGAAAAAAAA
>CM077242.1:16347500-16382500 GCA_039654775.1 Spinibarbus caldwelli
TGACGATCGTTTCTGTCCAGTCCACTCGTTTTATCGCGTTTAACCACAGCTGTCGTCGGTTTTTTTGTCTGGTAGTGGCAGCAGGTATGCAATCACATTTCTAATTTAAGGCTGTATTACGTCAATTCTTGCACCCAACATCACAAGAAGACAATATTTTAAGCTCCTTATGTAGCCGAATCTGCGCTGGTTTGAATGGGCCGCCTCCAGTTTGTTTTGTTTCCAGCTAGCTCTGTGACGTAATTGTGACGTCGGCCCTACATGGCCTAGCCATGCGTCACTCAGAAAACAACAGGCCAATCAGAAGATAGTCTCATGAATATAAATTAGACAGGCCAAAATCGACCTGTTTTTAGCAGAGCTCCTGAGAGAGGAGCTGTAAAAATATATTGAGATGGTTTTTGGTACTTACACCGCAAATATATATTCTTAAAGGAAAACGCCACCGTTTTTCCATATTCCAATATGTTTTTCCCTCAACTTAGACGATTTAATACGTACCTCTCCCATCTCAGTGCGTGCACTTAATCGCTCTAGCGTGCGGCGCCACTATGCTAGCGTTTAGCTTAGCACCATTCATTCCTTAGGATCCAAACAGAGATGAATTTAGAAGCTACCAACACTTCCATGTTTTCCCTATTTAAAGACGTTTACATGAGTAGTTACATGAGTAAGTATGGTGCGCCGAGGTCGAAGTGCTGCGAAGTACTTTTCCGCCATACATTATAGTTATCATTTTTTATCCGCTTAGAAAATCGCCACTGTTTACTTTGTGTCACCATACTTACTCGTGTAACTACTCATGTAGACGTCTTTAAATAGGGAAAACATGGAAGTGTTGGTAGCTTCTAAATTCATCTCTGTTTGGATCCTAAGGAATGAATGGTGCTAAGCTAAACGCTAGCATAGTGGCACCGCACGCTAGAGCGATTAAGTGCACGCACTGAGACGGGAGAGGTACGTATTAAATCGTGTAAGTTGAGGGAAAAACATATTGGAATATGGAAAAACGGTGGCGTTTTCCTTTAAATTCTTATAACTGTACATTTCCTTTCAAAGTTTTATTTTGTCTTGAAATAGCATATATATTTTTTTTTTCTTGTTCCACAGTTGTTGTGGTGATGTGAATAAAACTTTTCACTTTTTTGTACTACCGGGTACCACTGTGCATGTGACAAATACAACTTTGAACCTTGACTTAGTTCCTCATAGTGGCTAGGGCTCTATCTAGTGGGACCTATGGCTGAAGAACTCGACTATCCATCCTTGCTTTGAAAAATGATCTTGATGCCACAGGAATGTTCAGAAATCTCCATGTTCACTAGAATCCCTGAAGTGAAGCACTTCCTGGCCAGTGTTTTCAGCATGAGTTGAGAGTGACCGCTTCACAGCATGGTATGTAATGGCTTTGGGATCCAGCCGTGGCTGTAATTCTTCAGATGAGCATCCTATGTCGGTTCTGCTGTCACAGTCCGCCTGTCTACTGTCACATGCCTCACATCTCCAAGAATTACTGCACACACCTGTGCACAGCGATTTACAGCTTTGGCAGTCTGCGCTCTCTCCTGAGAAGCCATCGTTTGCTGTAAATTGGTGGCAAACTCTGATATTGTTTAATTTATTGTTTTACATCAATTGTTTTCAGCATTGGCAAAGATCTGATTTTAGTTCCTATAGCTCATTTTAATTGCCTAAAAACAGTCTTTCATTTTGTGTTAATTTGTCATATTTTTTTCTCTCTTCAAATCTTAAAGGAATACTTTAATTCCCTCAAGTGAAAATTGACAAAATTCTTCTGTGGAAGACTTTCCCCTCCATATACTGAAAGTCATTGGGGTCCAAACTTAAAAAATAAACAAACAAACAAAAAAAAAAAAACGAGACATTCAAAATGTCATTTTTGGTGTTCCACAGGCAAAAGTATCACAGTTTTGGAAAGACATGAGGGTGAATAAATGATAACAGAGTTTTTGGTGAACTGTCCCTTTAAGGCTGGTTAAAGAGTTATATATTGCAGATTACGAGCCACATTTCATCCCAGAAATAATATTATTTCCATATGACATTGAAAAGTTTATTTTTCCAACCTGACTGCTTGCAGCAGCAAACAAGATGGCTGCCAGAGTCTTCAGGCTCCTTCAGAGCATAAACTGTCAAGGTAATTGCAAGTTTTATAGAAATGTTGCTCCTGCATGCCATTAACATGTGAAGTGATCCGTGCTGCCAGTGTTTTGATTGGTATCATCCCAGGCAATAAAGGCTAAGTTTCCACTGCCAATTAGATGTTTAAAATCCAACTGTTAGCTTTTTTATTTTTTTTTTTATATATAATCACCCAGCTTGTCTGTCTCGGTCAGTTTATAGTATAGTGGTACTGTTAAATTCATGCCTTGTTAGCTTGCACTAACAAACACACAGCTAACGTCATGCTGATTTACCTGACAGCTCGTACGTCTTTCTCGCATCGCTGACTCATCATTAACATGCCAGTTGGATTACCAGTAATTTGACTTGCGAATGATGCTTATAGTGTTCTCTAATTGCTGACATGACTTAATTACTTGGGTCAGGGTTCAGCTAGCCTTCAGATTACTGATCTGCGAAGTCGAGTTTAGTTGCAGACATGCTTCAGTTTGTTTGTCATTGAAATCTATACCAAACTTTCCAAAACATGCTTGAATGTGCTTCTTTTTGAGAAGATCTTCTTGTTAGAAAAAAAGAAGAAACATTCGGACAAATTAATTGCCTTCCCCTTAGCCATTCACTCGATTTGTAGATGTTGGCAACCCGGCATAGAGTAGTGTGGACGTTCGTGCCCAGGGATATTACAGTACAGAGTAGGAGTTGTCTTACATGCTGCTTCTAGACTTCCCATAGAGACGGCCCTCCACACTCAAACCTAATTAAAGTGAAGGCATTATGCTTTACAGCTCTCTCCATAATTCATAAAAATCGGCATGCCGCTCGGGGAGAGCCTGCCATGCTTTCTGGGATTTTTGACGACCTCTGTTTGTCTAAGTGACAGGAGGAGGGAGAGAAGGGGGTGAGAAATTAGACAGGAATTAGCATAGCAATAGCTGTAGTTGTGTGCGAACACGGGAGCATCTCCGGCGTGCTCTTGAAAAGAAAAGGAAGGTCGTATTTTGATTGGCGGCTGAGATTGGTGAGGTGCAGCTGTGCTGAGATCAGTGCCAGAGCATCTCTGGAGACCTACAGGAGGTCTGCTGAGGAAGCAGGTCACCGTGTGACAAGCTGCAGTTGCAACTATATTTGTCTTTAAAAAGAGAGTGTGTGAGAGAGAAATAGTAGCGTGCACCCTGAACAGGTGTTACTGTGTTGTCTCATTGTTTTGATGTATTGCCTTTGCTGTACAGAGCTACTTCTGTACCTGCTTTGCCTCACACAAGAGCTTCTGTTTAGTTGCTTGTAAGGGTCTGGGGTTCTCAGTCCAGGCTTGTTGCCTGATTGCCTTTTTTTAGCACGTTATGTGCAATATTTGAAGTAGGGGAAATAAGTTTGCATTGTTTTAGGGCTGCCAAGATAAACTTCATTTAATTATTTATTGTACTATATGTCAATGTGATTTGTTGATTACAGCCCATTTTCTGTAATTTGACACAAGTGGGCAGGTTTGTATCCATAAAGAATTTGTTGGATGATAAAAAAGTGTAGGTGTACATGTAAGAATGGAGTCAAACTGAATTTGAGTGGTCACTAAAACAGTAATCGAATAGCTATTTGGTTGTTGAATAACATTTATCCAGTAGCTTGCTCAATTTAAATGAAGTTGCTTCAGAGGAAAAACAAGTTATGGATCAAGTTATAAGTCAAGGATTACAAAGTCAAACATACACACATCGTTCACAATTAGACTACAAAAATGCATTAAGTAAATAAATGGGGTCAAATCAATTTTGATGTTGTTGATTTTAATAAATTCTTTTGATTGGTTAACTCCAATTTAAACTGTTCCTTATTTCTGAATAGTCCTAAATTTCTGCTAATTTTAATGTGAGCAGTGACAAGTTTTGTAAATGTTACTTTCTTAATGAGGAATTAAATGTGATTAAACTTTGTGTAGAGGCACATTTCAGAAAAATTCAATGTTTAACCACAAAATCAAGGTGAATCTTGATTATTTAAATTTACAGTTCTTATGTATAGTGTTTGTTCATATAAATGATACACAGTTACTAACTACAGGTGCATCTCAATAAATTAGAATGTCGTGGAAAAGTTAATTTATTTCAGTAATTCAACTCAAATTGTGAAACTCGTGTATTAAATAAATTCAATGCACACAGACTGAAGTAGTTTAAGTCTTTGGTTCTTTTAATTGTGATGATTTTGGCCCACATTTAACGAAAACCCACCAATTCACTATCTCAACAAATTAGAATACTTCATAAGACCAAAAAAAAAAACATTTTTAGTGAATTGTTGACCTTCTGGAAAGTATGTTCATTTGTACTCAATACTTGGTAGGGACTCCTTTTGCTTTAATTACTGCCTCAATTCGGCGTGGCATGGAGGTGATCAGTTTGTGACACTGCTGAGGTGGTATGGAAGCCCAGGTTTCTTTGACAGTGGCCTTCAGCTCATCTGCATTTTTTGGTCTCATTTCTCATTTTCCTCTTGACAATACCCCATAGATTCTCTATGGGGTTCAGGTCTGGTGAATTTGCTGGCCAGTCAAGCACACCAACACCATGGTCATTTAACCAACTTTTGGTGCTTTTGGCAGTGTGGGCAGGTGCCAAATCCTGCTGGAAAATGAAATCAGCATCTTTAAAAAGCTGGTCAGCAGAAGGAAGCATGAAGTGCTCCAAAATTTCTTGGTAAACGGGTGCAGTGACTTTGGTTTTCAAAAAACACAATGGACCAACACCAGCAGATGACATTGCACCCAAAATCATCACAGACTGTGGAAACTTAACACTGGACTTCAAGCAACTTGGGCTATGAGCTTCTCCACCCTTCCTCCAGACTCTAGGACCTTGGTTTCCAAATGAAATACAAAACTTGCTCTCATCTGAAAAGAGGACTTTGGACCACTGGGCAACAGTCCAGTTCTTCTTCTCCTTAGCCCAGGTAAGACGCCTCTGACGTTGTCTGTGGTTCAGGAGTGGCTTAACAAGAGGAATACGACAACTGTAGCCAAATTCCTTGACACGTCTGTGTGTGGTGGCTCTCGATGCCTTGACCCCAGCTTCAGTCCATTCCTTGTGAAGTTCACCCAAATTCTTCAATCGATTTTGCTTGACAATCCTCATAAGGCTGCGGTTCTCTCAGTTGGTTGTGCATCTTTTTCTTCCACACTTTTTTCTTCCACTCAACTTTCTCTTAACATGCTTGGATACAGCACTCTGAACAGCCAGCTTCTTTGGCAATGAATGTTTGTGGCTTACCCTCCTTGTGAAGAGTGTCAATGATTGTCTTCTTGACAACTGTCAGATCAGTAGTCTTCCCCATGATTGTGTAGCCTAGTGAACCAAACTGAGAGACCATTTTGAAGGCTAAGGAAACCTTTGCAGGTGTTTTGAGTTGATTAGCTGATTGGCATGTCACCATATTCTAATTTGTTGAGATAGTGAATTGGTGGGTTTTTGTTAAATGTGAGCCAAAATCATCACAATTAAAAGAACCAAAGACTTAAACTACTTCAGTCTGTGTGCACTGAATTTATTTAATACACGAGTTTCACAATTTGAGTTGAATTACTGAAATAAATGATCTTTTCCATGACATTCTAATTCTAAGATGCACCTGTATATTGTACATATTTAAATATGAATATTTATGAAGTTGTTTGTTTAGGTGCAGGGAATGTTGCAGTATATATTAGATATGATTTATCTGTGCACATTTTCATTTAACAAAAAATTTTCCTTATTTCATTAAACTGTAAAACAATTGAGACTAAAGCTTATTAATTTTTGTCTGGTCAGAGCGACAGGGCAAATAGAAATGAGTATATATTCATAATACTGCATACCGATAAGCACTTAAAGTACCGTCTGCGCAGATAAGAAGTTTTAGCATCTGTTTTGTGCTCAAGCCTCCAGTATATTAACCCCTGTTGTAAATTAAATCAGTATAAACTAGACTGAAATAACCTTTAGATTGGCCCATGATTCTGTTATTCTTTATGGCTTACTAAAACTCTTTTCATCTGCCAAATGTTTTACTTTGCACTGTTCCAAGTGATTCTGACACACTTTTGCTCTTATTAGACCGATAGTAGGATAAAGTGTGAATGTATGAGTGAATTCATACTCACATCTTTGTCTAATATGTACTTACTGAGCTCTTTTAATTTGTAAGATCAACCAAGTAATCAAATGTGATCTCAATAGTCTTTGTGATGGCTAATCTGCACTTTATTCAGCAGGTAGCATGTGTGTTTTTTTAGAGGTGGGTGTAGTTTCTTCATGCCAATCATGAGTGCCGGTGGAGCAGCCGTGGATTCCTGCGGTGGGCAGCTGTTTGTTATTCTTCTGTACTGCTCTTTAAGGAGCGGCGGGAGGTAGAGATGTGGGCTCTAATCATTAGCACATTAGCCTAACACAAATACTCTGGTGTGAGTGTGTATGAGAGCACGAGGGAGATTAAATCATTAGAGATTTGCTTGCTGCCTTTCTTAAGCAGTTTTAATGAATGAGACCCCTTGATTATAGCTTAAATTAGCGGTGCAGTGCAGAAGTGTAAACTCCGGCAGAAGTAGTGTTGTTGGGCAGTGCCCTGAGGCTGCTGCCGTGCTGAGAAGGAGCCGCTCGTAGCAGGATTTGCCACTGATAAACACAGTACATCATGCTTTTGACTGAGAAATAAAAGTGACTGGATTTGGCTCCATAATTAATCCTGACCTTGATTCGTGTCGAATGCGCAGTGTGCTAAAAAGAGGACAAAAGGAAAAGAACATGCATTGAAGAAAAGCAACAGTGAAATCATTTTAATTGACTAGGATAGTTGCCCAGCAGGGAGATTCAAGACGCTTGGTAATTTTCTTTGTTTGTTTGTGAAATCGTATCCCCTTTTGAATCCGTATTGTTCATTACTGGTCCGAATTGTGCCGTGGAGCGGGAAGCTCCTCAGATGAATATTTCATGATGAGCTGTGAAAACTTGCAGAAGTAAAATTTGGCCTGACAAGAAATGATGGCCCACAAGGTCATCATTGAAATGATATTAAACAAGTAGTTGTTTTGCCGCAGCTGTTTGTTTGACTCTCAGATGGATCTGAGCAGGAGAATTTGTTTGTGTGTTTTTTTTAGACAGATAGTCTTCTATTTTAATTTTCAGACTAGGCCACGTAAATTATATTCAACGCAGTACAATGAAATGCATTGAATACAAAGAATTTCCACGGGCAATTGAAAGCACGACCTTCATAAATGCAGCTATCAGTAAAGCGTGCAGCATGACTATTACTTTGAAAATATCAAACTTCTCCTTTTTATTCACTTCCTTTGTTATGCTGCACTGTCAATGTTTGAATGTTTTATCAGACAGACGATTTAAAACTAATTGATTTTTTTATGCGCCCAGTGAATGCTCATGAGAATCATATATTGATTTCTGTGTGCGAATGCCAAGCTCAAGAAGAATTACAGCTACCCAAATTTTAAAGCCTCTGCCAGTCAGCTCAAGTAGTTAAAGTTGGATGGCGAGTGGCTTCGTCATTCCCAGGTGTGCTGGATAATTTCTCCGGCTCCCAAAAGTGTCGAAAAGAGAAAAGAAGCGCGGCGCAGCACAGCCCCGTCGGTGTTTGCGTAGGGCTACTGCTGCGTTTCACTCGACTTGCCAAAGCTAACAGGGGCTGGATGTGGAGAGGCAAATTTGCCAGCGTTAAGTCGGATAAACGAGCTTTTCATTCAAAGACGACCTTCTTGCTGTAATCTCAGGCAGGGCTGTCAGGGCCTGGCCCCTCTCTTCCTGGATCTCTTGCTTGGGTTTTTAACAGGAACCCAGGGGTCTGAAAGACAGGGAGAGAATGAGTGGGGGTTTTTTTTGATGGGGGAAGTCAAGTCAAATAAGAGGGAGTGAAGACCTGGAATGATCTGCATCTCAGGTGCCACGACTCGATAAATCACTTTGGGGCCCCAAGGACGATGGGATAATTGAATTGTTTTGGTATGGTTGTCCTGAAGTGAAATGTGCGTTAAATGTCTCTCCTCCTCTGTCTGTCTGTCTTTCTCTTGACTTTTTTTCTTCTTTTTTTCTTTTTTCTGGGTGGGGTAGAAGGGCTGAAATCCGATCCAGCAGTTGGCTTCGGGGAAGCTTCTTTTGGCCCGTAACGCCGGGACCTGCGGGAGCCATTATAAAGCAGAATTCACATTTTTGCATTTTCAAATGGATTTAACTGTAGGGCTCAGTCCCCAGCTCTGACCCTGTTAACATTCTGCCTTGTCTGGGAACGCGGAGAGGGCCAGCCTTTACAGGCTTCGTCGCTGCTCTGGAGCAAAAGGTGTTGCGTTTGGCAAGCGAAGAGGGCTTTTGAGAGATGGCTTTATAGGCGCAGAAATATCTGCCATGGTCCTTAGTGTGTCTATTATTCTATAGTGCATTAATGGTCTGGAGAGGAATCATTTCCTGAGTGTAGTTAACTACATGCTTAGAGAAACCTTACCCAAAGCTGGGGATTGAGAGGACCTAATGGCCTAGTTCCCAGCCCTGGCCGCTCTCCTCAGGTTCTGTTACAATACAGTTACAGTCTGCCCAGTCAGAATGGCTTAGATTTATCACCTTGATTAGATTTATGGCGCACAACGTGGGGTAAAACAACCTACTTGCCCTCCGTTCCAAAGCGTATAGCGTGTGAGACTCATCCGTGATTTGAACCCTTGCTTAACCCTGTTCTGTCTTCAAGGGAACCACAAACCTTAATTACGGGGCTTGTTATGCTTTTGAGGTATGCATTGCTATCAGTACAAATTAGCAGGGATAAAATCATGTTTTTACAGGATTTTGTAGCACATAACTGGGTATGTCTAAGAAGGTCACAAATAACGGCTCCTTCTCAATCAAGATCTGTCTAATGCCGAGAAGCTATTGTTAGAAAAGAAATAAGGGAGCACTGATTGCTTCAGTTAGTTATCAATACGCAGAACATACATCAGTACATCACTGCATATGTGAACACATTCAGCCTTGAGATACTAGTTTGTTTAATTAAATTCACAGTTTAATAAAGAATGACCAAACTTTCCTGGACTGAATGCTGTGTAATTGTTTTTATCCATTCCAGCGAGCATTGAACTGACAGTGCGTGGTTGGAGGTGGTAAATAAGTGTGTTTTCAAAGAGAGTCAGCTATTCAGCTATTTTATAAATCCAACACCAAGTGCAAAACTACAGTATAGTAGTCTACTTTCCAAACTGTCGCAGATGGGTTTCGAGTCTAGACAGCTTTTTTAAAATTATAATGCAACAAATTTTGTGACATCCTGTTGTGCATGTCTGGTGTTAACACGTCATTTAGAATTTAATTGCAGCAGAGTGGATGCAGAATTGAAATTCAGATAAATTACTACACAAGCAAAGTTTGCCCAAAAGGATGCATAGATTGATACGAATTGAAAATACTATTTAAATTTTTATTTAGTTTATACATTTCATCGTAATAAGGTTAAAGGACTCTTAATTTCATAGAATTGATTGATTTTCCTTGCATTACAATTAAAATACAGCAATAAATAATTTTCCCCATCATTCACTTTCTTGTAGTTGTGGCCAATTTAAGAGAACCAATTCTTCAATTCTGAATTTTGTCCAACCCTGGTTAGAACTGAAGAAAGTCTTTGGTTGAATTTGCTTTTTAATTTTTAAATGACTAGATTATCACATAATAGCCAATATTAAAACGTTTTGTCATATAAAAAAACTTAGGTTGAATTTAGGTTGAAATAATAATATAATGATATCTACTATTATTATGGCGCTTAGAAACTGCCCCATTTCACACCGTAATCATACTCCAGAGCATCAGGGCCTGCAGTTTGCAAGCTCTGCCCATACTGTCGCACTCAAAGGGGGCAATTGAGACAGCTTGCTTTATGGTTCGGTAATGGCACCCTTATTTTTCACCAGAGTGAGGCTGTTTTATTTATCAGGCCAGTATTTATGGAGATTAATGAAGAAGAGTTGGGCCGGCTCTGCTGTAGTGGAGTGAGGAATCTGGAGTGCTATCGGTCTCGTAAATCAGACACTCCACACTCGCTCATGTCTCAAACAGTCATCTCAGCCGCCAGATATGAGTCTTTCTGCTCTCCATTAAGCTCCCACAGATGTTTCCAGGCCTGGCAGGGGGGGTCGAGCGGGGGGTAAGATTATGTTGCTCACAGCAGAGACATGTAATCGCATACACACAGCTGCTAGTCGTTCCTTAATGTTGGAGCTGCTCAACACTTTATTGTTCTGCACTCACACACTTTCCTTTAAGGATTCCTTGCATTTATTATTGTTAAGCATACTACAATCTAAAAAAAATGGTTGTAACCGTCATCTATTTTGAAGTTGTCAATTTACATATGCATCAGTTTGTAGTTTTATTGTTATTGTCTATATTACTTTTATTTATTTATATATATATATATATATATATATATATATATATATATATATATATATATATATATATATATATATATATATATATATATATATATATATATATAGAGACACACACACACACACACACACATACTATGAAGTGCCAAACAGGAAATAATTATATATAAATCTGAATATATATAGTTATAAATCTGAATATATAGAAGTAAATCTGAATATACAGTTATAAGTCTGAATATATAAATGTAAATCTGAATATATATTCTTATATACATATACATATCCCTGCTTGTCACTCATCTGTTTTCTCCTTTTATATCTCTACCTGTACAGCACAAAGACGTCCAAGGTCCTCTTTTCTCAATTCAGCATTCAGTTAGGCGAGTATCAATGGTGAACGAAATAAAAACAGGACTCATATTCATCTTTGCATAAAAGATTGTAATGCCTGCATTTAAAAAATGCATTCATTAACTCCGGCATCCAATTTTCTCTTGGCTTGTTTTCATTCTTTGGATAAATTGATAATTTCCTGTCGTGTTCTTGTCAGGCTGTGAGGGGTGTAAAACTGGCTTTTGTTGCTTTGCAAACCCTTGCGGCACTGTGGGGTCAAAGGTCACTCAGCAATGCCTCTGATCCCGTTGCTCGGTTTGAATGGAGCGCTGCCTGCAGCTTTTGAAAGGCTCTTTCTTTCTCAGAGGAGGAGGGAGGAGGGGGGAGAGGGGGGGGTCAATTTGTGCCGATAAAAGAACACAAAGCAACAGAGCAATGAACAGCCCTGTCAGACAGGGGAGTTTATTAACACGCCATGAATTGCACTAGAGTGGCTCCTGGACTTCTGTTTCAGAATCAAGCTGTAGGGCTTGGGAAAGACGAACAGGAGCTCAATGAATCTGTTTGGTGTTCAAGCCCCGAGCCACTAATACCATCATACACAAACAGTTTTTGAAACCTTTTATGGGAGTTCATTTGCCGTCAGTTAACATCCAGTTTGATGCAGACACACACACACCACCCAGTAAGAGAGTGGTCTCGGTCATGCAACAGCATTAATAAACATGACACATGCATGAATACACATCGCATTATGGGGATCAGTGTTAAAATGTTTCTGATACTATGTATTAGGTTGGGGTGGTATATCAATACAAGAATGTGTATGTCAGTATCATGCATCTTATAAAAAATTTCAGCACATCAGAAGAACCATAAATTTATCAATCAAGTTTATTGTAAACGTGTAATGCAAATAGTAAATTTTGCTCAAATGTTTCAAATTTATCAAAGCTTTTCCCCAGTTTTTCACAAATTATTATATATTCATTATAAATTACGCGTTTAATAATTATAATTATTATATTTACATGATTTGATGAATAATATATTAATAATAATAAAAAGTAATAATTATTAGATGGTATTAATAATTACATAAAGTTCATATATAATAATAAATTAAATTATATAAATAATTTTTATATATTTTATTATTATTATTATTAGATGATATAATAATAATAATAATTACATAATTGGTAACACTTTATTTTAGGGTCTCTTAACTAGTTGCTTATTAGCATGCATATTACTAGAATATTAGCCATTTATTAGTAGTAAATAAGCACATATTAATTCCTTATTCTACATGACCTTATTCTACATCCTTAATCCTACCCAATACCTAAACTTAACAACTACCTTACTAACTATTAATAAGCAGCACATTAGTAATTTATTGAGGGAAAAGTTGTAGTTAATAGTGAATAAGTGTTCCCTATTCTAAAGTGTTACCACATAATTTAATAATAATAATTACATAATTTAAAAATAATAATAAATAATCTAAATTATTTTATTTTATTTTATTTTATTTTCAAATAGCCATAAATAATATAATAATAAAGCCATAAAATAATATTGTGAATATTTCAGTACAGTGCTTAGCCCTTATGCACATTAGTACTTAGTACATTAGAATGAGGTGAAGGTGAGTAAACAATTACGCAATTTTAATTTTTGTGTAAACTACCCCTTTAAGACACATACATGTTCTCATTCACCTCTCCATTTACCCCCCTCCCCTGTTTCTCACATTCTCTCTTTCTCACCCGCCCCCCCGTTTCTGTTACTAGCACCATGTCCCAGTACGCCACTGATCTTTTCCCTATGGGCGTCTGGCATGTGCTGGAGATCAAAGCAGAGTGTCAACCCAAGGTTCAGGGGCAAAACCAATTCACCTGCAGCTCCGTCTGGGCAGGTGGAAGTTTCTGTCACTCTCTCACACTCTCTTCCCTTTCTTCCCCCCTCACCCCGGAGACAGGATTAGCCTCCCGTGCGTCATGGTCCTGGACCAAGAAGCGCAAAGCACCATTTTACGACCAGATAAACTCTAGCCATAAATTGACCGGTGGGTTTCACAACCTCTTGCTCTCATATTAACGAGATCGAGAGAGACGAGTCTCCCACGAATACCACCCAGACTATGCCCCTGTCGAGAGCGCCAACTTGCAAGACGCGCAATAAAAAGAGTCCATTGTGACGGATCATTGTGCGGCAGCCCCGGCAGCACGGGCTTGTTTGTCTTATGAATAATTCAGCAGGCCTCTCCAGCACTAAAAAACAGAGGCCTGTACTGTATGTTTAACCAGTTGGGTAGGGAAAACCAGTATGTTTGTCAGATAAACTCTGCATGGCCTTGATGCGCAAGCGGTCTGTTCGGCCGCGTCTAAAAGGTTACTCTGGGAAATGGGCCTCCGTTGGTGCCTCTGATCTGATCTCTCAGCTGATAGCACCGGGTGGTTCCCTACAAGTGTGTGTGTGTGAGAGTTGCATAGAAAAGGAACGAGTCAGACCGGATGGTGTCATTTACACTGTGCTACCGCAGTGTTCAGTGACACTGGTAAACTAACTCCATCCTCTCTCCCAAGCCCTTGTCCGAAACACGACACCGTACAGTCACGCTGGAGGCCGCCGCCCTGGCCAAGAGGGGAAGTGGTGTTCACAGGCTCTCACAGAGACCTGCTCTCTCCTCTCTGAGGACGCTTTCACACTGGGGCTTTTGGTTGAAGGCCTGAATTTGGTTTGTTTGGTTGGTTTGAAAGCAGCTCTCTTACATCACCAGCGAACCGCACTCAAGTCTACTTGAAAATGGTGATTTAGGAAACTGTTGCTATGGACTCCAATACTGTATTCAATGAGTATGAACAGAGTTCGCCTAGAGTGAACTTCTATTGATTACATATGATTAGCCTCTTAGCCTATAATGCATTTTCTGATGCTGCTTCTTTCCATAGAAACTGGATTAAGCTCTTTGTTTCTATTGCATTACATTTGCAAATCTGCTGAGTATTAATAGTAAAACCTAAAGTACATAAACAAGAGTAAAACAGTAAAGGCCAATTCATACTGCACAGACAAACGGCAACCATCACCAACAAACAAGTCTGTCGGTGTTTGTTGGATCAGTGTGTTACCCCTGTTGGTGTCTGTTGCCGTTGGTTGGAGTTTTTCACCCGACTGAACATGCTTAATCGGAGTTTGTTGGGTCGTGGAATGTCTGAGCAGTGTGATATGATTTTCCACCTGTTTCCTGTATTGTTATTTAGCTATATTTTATTAAGGGGTTGGGTTGGGTTGTTTCTGTTCTCAGACCAGACTGCTACAAATCAACCTTTTTGGTATAAGAAATGTTTATATGTACCAATGTAATTTCATTATTAAAAGTCTTTATAGTGAGAGAAGATAAATCATAAAGTTGAGTTTAATACTAAAAATCAGTGAAGTCTGTGTTGCCCTGATTTCGGGAGTAGTTAATAGTAGTAATATTATACTTTTTATAAATATTTGTTTAATATTTAATACAAGATTCCCCAACTATTATACATTGTACAAGATATATTTGAATATTACTGTTACTTTAGCTGTTACTGTTATTTTAGCTGTCTAGCTAAAGTCTAAGTGGGACCTATAATTTACTGTATTTATATTGATATTGAACTGCTAATTTTAAGAAGAGTCTTAAGAAGATACTTTGAAATCATTTTTATTATGCATTTTATGTCATTGTAATTTTTTCATAATTAGTACTATAATTGCCCCTGATCTCACCGCTGGTAAAGTTGCTACCAGTAAGTGTTCGCAGTTTTTCCTCTGTTCATATTAAACCAATAGGTAACACTTTACAATAAGGTTTATTAGTTAACATGAACTAAGCATGAACAATACTTCTACAGCATTTATTAATCTTAGTTCATGTTAATTTCAGCATTTATTAATGCATTATTAAAATCACAAGTTGTTTGTTAACATTAGTTAATGCACTGTGAACTAACATGAACTATGAGCGACTGTATTTTTATTAACTAACATTAACAAAGATTAATAGAGTAAATTAATGTAGTGCTCATTGTTTGTTCATGTTAATTAATACATGAAGTGATGTTAATGAATGACACCTTATTGTAAAGTGTTACCAACCAATACCGTACTACTATTTATTACTGTAAATTCAAAGACAGCAAAATAAAAAAAGATAGAAGTAATATAAAAATAATTACATGTAAAATTCTTGTTGCTGAAAGTGAAAAAAATAATCATTTTCTTTCCAGTTAGAGAACTTTACTTAGCATGTGCTGAATATGTTTCAGACATTTATTGTGTTACAGTTGCCTGCAGTATTCATTGTCTTGGATGTCATGATGACACATAATTCAGTTCAAAACCAGATATTAACAGAGACCTGCAGGGATAGGATGGTGAAACTCTGGTTCTGAACAAGCAGTCAAACCCAGTATGAAAACAGCCTGCATTCCTGCACATTACCCAGCAGCTCTGTGTGTGTGTGTGTGTGTATGTGTGTCCCTTGATTGTTACATTAGATTGCTCTAAAACTGCCACTTATTGGGATGGTGTGGGCACTGCAGTCGCACAAGCAGCTTATGTAATGAGACATTTTTTTTCCCTCTCACTTTCCCCCTCCATCTCTTGTCTGCCTACACTCTGAGAAAATTAGATGGTGCAGAAATGCCTGGGATTACAGGGAAGCATGGCTGCGTGTTTATGTTGCTCCCCAGGCTGTGGATGGGAAAAGATGAGATCTGTATGTTCGACTTGTCACCAGATCTGTTGTGTTTGTCTGGAGTAGGGAGGGATGTGCAAAATTACATATTTTCAGAATCATCTAGTTGGTGGATTGCATGAAATAGTCAGCTAGCCAGTCTCAAGAAAGCCCTTGCTTTATCTATCGATCTATCGTTCTATCTGTCATTCTGTCTGTTTATTGTTCTATCGTTCTATCTATCGTTCTATTGTAGGAATCTCCAGTTGATTCTAATGAGTCAGTTCATTCTAAACTGTCCTTTTCTCATTTGACAGTTATTGTAAATAAACAATAAAAAAAATTCATCATTGATTCAAATCCCTGCATTTTAGGTCTGTTTTATAGTGTAATATTTAATTTATTACTGTTAACTCCGTTATAATTTAAAGTGTGTTTTTAGTTTTTCCTTTTGTTGCATTTAGTGTAAATGTTTTGAAATTTTAGTTTTTATCCCAGAAAACTATGGCCCAATTAAATTACACATAATATAAAAATGTAATGTAGAAATTTACAAAGTATGAGTCATTCTAGTGAATCGCTTCTTCCTAAATGGTCCTTTTTTAATTTTATTCAAGTATTTCTTGAAAAGATGAATTCTAATGAGTCTATTCTAAAACTCATTTAGTCTTTTCTTTTATATGAAATGTTAGACATTCAATTCATTCTAGTGAAACAGTTTGTTCAGGGAGTTCTTATAAACACACTAAAAAAATCATCATTTTGGTTTTGTGTAATTTTTTTTTTTTTTTTGTAGGTTTTTTTTGTGGTTTATCAGTTCAAACTGATTGTTTTTGTTCCGGAAAAATTGACACTAATTAAACTATACATATTTTAATCGGATAGTTGTGTTTTAAAAGATATTACATTCTTAATAGCTTTAGTATAGAATAGTTTTGTTTGTAGCCTGACTACTGTAGTTTAAGCACTTTTCTTGAGTTACAATCATAATTTAAAGTAGTTTAAACAAAAGCTGTTTATACCAGCTGTGTTGGTGTCTTTTTCTTTCCAGATAGACAGTAAAAAAGAAAGAAAAAGTCTAGATAAACTAGTCAATCTCACTAATCGACTAGTCGGTTCTTGAATGACTCAACCAGCATGACCTATTCCTAGCCCAGACAGAGCGATGAAGACTCCTGACAGGCCCGCACACATCTGATCATCCCTTGCCGAGTCGCCGGCTGTCTTCCTCCTCCGGCCCTGTCGCTATGGTGAGGATGTCACATGGAAGCAGCCCAGTGGTGGGAGGTGTGAAAGAGAATGTCACAGACAGCAGTCCAAATATGACACCATTGGCAGGGGGCACGTGGGGGAAATGGCACACAACACCTCACTAAGCCACCTGAGCGTGAAATAAAGCAGATAAGAGAAACTGACCAGATGTTTCGTTCCGCGGGGGGACGCGAGCATAAACGGCTGATAGAAACGCTGAAGTCCTGAGCTTGTTAGCCTATTGAGAGAGCCAAGAGTTGAGTCCTATAGCGATGATTGATTTAATAGAAGCAGACAGTGCTCATCATTGTCAATCACAGTGATGGGCCGCTTTCTCTTCCTCTCCTGTCTCGTCCTTTCTCTCGCTCTTTCTTATTTTTTTAATTCGTTTGCTCCTCTCTCTCTCTCTCTCTCTCTCTCTCCTGAGCTTTGGTGCCAGGCTGGGCAGGCTCTGATGGGCAGACGGCGAGTTGTCTTCATTATAATGCCTTTATTTATTCATGTGTCTGCGGCCAGTGACAGCCGTGCCTGTGCACAGCTCTCCTCTCTGTCTGCATCCTCAGAGATATGACTCATTTTCATTTCTCTCTCTCTTTCTGCTCACATCATTCTCTCTTCTCTGTCAAGTGCTGCTTTCAGTTAGCTTCAAAACTGACACGCGAAGGCACAACACGCATCAGTCACATCCAGCGGCCCACGTCAGCGCACAGAGGGTACGCATCAACATTCGGCGGAAAAATCGCTCGACGCGAGCGGCTCGTGTGGGCCAGATTGCCTCATGACCACTTTTGGGAGGCCAGCGCTGGCTGTCTATTTCGGTCGGTCTATAAATAGCTGTGCTGCGGTTTTTGTCAGTTTGATAAGCTTGTAATTGGAGTTGCATCCATCAGGTTACAGAGGGCTTTTAATCCTGAGATGTGTTGGCTGGGTTCTGGAGCTGGTTCTGGCTGGGTTTCAGGTTAAAGAGCATTCACCGCCATTGTTTAAGCCTGGGTTCACTGAGCTAAATGCTATTAGATTATTACAGTGTGTCAAAAGCAAATTAATCTAATTTTGCCTTTCCGTAGTTCTGCCAAACAGTCAACCCTAATCAGCCATTGTGTTCAGACTTCCTTTTTAAGCCTCTGGCATGAGGTACATCGGGGTTTTCTAAGGATTATAGTTCAAAATTAGGTTATGTCGCTCTTTCACCTGAATTAGCACAGTTTGTTGGGATTTTACAGCTCTGCTGTGGTTAGTAGTCGGCCTCTTTGTGGTATAGATCAAAAGAGAAGACGTGATTATGAAACGGATCACTTCACTCTAGGCTCTTAGGGTTTTTTTTTTTCATTTGCTTTGATACATCAGAACCTGGTGGGCTTCTGTTATGGAGCGCAGTGTTCTGCAGCTCTGTGCTAGGGGCCGTCAGCAGACGCTCTGATTGTCCTCTGGCAAATGAGAGAGAACTGCAGCAAGCATGTGATGGAGAGGAGAGGCAGCTGGTGGATGCAGGGATACGTAATGGGTCACCTTCCCAAGCAAAATCCCTCACATCTGTAACAATTAATGCTTCAGACATTTAAAGGAACATCAGAGTATAGGTCATAAGTTGACCCATGTAACAAATTTGACACATTGTAAAGAATCTAATCATTCTGGTTCATTGGTGTTTCTTTTGGGACTTTTGAGGAAGAAATATTTCCCTTGTTAAATTATAGGATTTTTTATAAATTAGTAATTGGTATTAACTATACATTAAATAACAGTGCCACAGAAACAAATAAATGTGGTCATATGTGGTCATGTGGTTCAAATGTTTGGTAAGATTTTGTTTTTTAAAGAAGTGTCTTATGCTCACCAAGGCTTTAACTGGTCACAAATACAGTAAAATGGTAATATTGCAAAATATTATATTCTACTTGTTTTAATATATTTTAAAATATTATTTATTTCTGTGATGGTAAAGCTGAATTTTCAGCAACCGTTACTCCAGTCTTCAGTGTCACATGATCCTACAGAAATCATTCTATATGCCGATTTAGAGCTTCAGAAACATTTATAATTATTAATGTTGAAAACAGTTGAGCTATTTGATATTTTTGTAAAAATCATTTCGTCACCTTGGAATTATAAGGTTCTAGATGACATTTTCGTCAAAATTTAGTTATTCATGTATTCGTATTCTGAGACAACTTATTTACATTGTGTCTTTTTTTAAGTTGTGTATTTTGGGACTTTGTTATTTAGGTTCTATCTACAAAGTATATGGAATGCAAAAACTTTGAAAACTCTATCTCAAAATCGCTCAGAATGCAGATAGAACCATATATTTCCAAGTTTTGTAGGATTATCCTTATTGAATGAAAGTATGAATTTCTTAAAAAAATAAATAAATCTTATTGACCCCAGACTTTTGAATGTTAGTGTACATTTCATTCATTTATTTTTATAACATGCTATTGACTAAACTCAGGAAGTGTGTGTAATTGTATTTGTTTGATTCACTACAACAAATGACTCTTAAGAGTCCTACCTCACTGGTCACTGAGGCGGTTCTTTTTTGTGAATCAAAAATCATATTGCGCTGTTTGTTTTGATGTGGAATAAGAACTGGTCTCACTTCCTTTTCATAGATTCAATTAACTTAAACTAGTGAAAAGAAACAAATGTAAATATTTTAGATATTTAGAAATGTAAAAAGTTTAAGATATTTATGACCACAGAATTGCCCACCAAGCTGCATGGACAGTTTTGGAATATGGGATAATTTTTGTTTACTATGGCGTGTGCATGTACTGATTTGTTTTATTCCTGTAATGGCCTAATCTGGCTCTAACTGCTGTGCTGTAGTCTTAATGTTAAAATACAAAAAAAGTCTTTTCCATACGATCAGCAAATTTTGAGAGAACGTCAGCATTTTATATAATTTATGTTTTTGTTTGCATGTTTCTCTTCACTTCCCCAAACAACCCTAATGCATGCATGCGTACAGTACAGTGTGAGTGCGTGAGAGTCTTTGCTTACGTGATCATGTGCAGCTATATTATGTCAGAGCCGGGCTGTGTGCGCCAGGCCGGGGGGCTCAACACAGCGGGAGACACTGCTGTTTAATTTCAGCACTTCATCCCCCTCCGTAATGAAGCTTCCCTCACGCACGTTTGCTCACACCCTGCCTGTGCTGCTGGCGGGTAATTGGGATGTGACTGAGCATGAATATCCCTTACGCCTGCCGCAGACCGACCTCCCTGCGACCCTGCAGATAGCTCTTTGTCTTAATGGACATATCATCTTTTATTTAGATCTCCATTTGAAAGTAATTGTCAGCAGGAGGGGGTTATTGCAGTAGATCGAGACGAATAGACTGGTGTTTCACAGCAGACTTCTTTGATTGGCTGCAGTTTTTGGCTAGCTTTGATTATGTGAGTCGGAACAAAGGTGTGTGCTGTGCCAAGCTGTTTTTGGAGGCTTATTAGAAACACCGCCCCGACCCTATCCTTCCTAATCAGCTGCCATTGGTGCTCTGCTGTCTCTAAAACCATCAAAGATGTACGCGTGTATCTTTTGAATTGCAATGCCGACACATATGTGTGTTTTACAGTTTACATCATTTATTTTTTTATACCCAAGTTTTACCATCAAGATGAGTAATGCTCTCCAGGTGCAGTTAAAATTTAATGCAGTGTGTCATATGGGATGTTGTTGTCTGTAAGTCTGTACACAGCAGCAGCAGGAATCATGGGAGATGACCTCAGGAAATCTTAGATTCAGCAGGGATGATCAAAGAGAGTTAAGCATTGCGATTGATATATTTCCACCATCAGAGGTGGATGCTTTTTGATTTTAAAGTGACTTTACTTTCTGAACGCATGTGCCTGGTCTTTTTGAGCTTGTCTATAAAAAGTAGTGCTGTCCAATGATTAATCGCGTCCAAAATAAGTTTTTGTTCACATAGTATGTGTGTGTGTACTGTATATTTATGTATATATAAATACACACCCATGCATGTACAATATATATTTAAGAAAAATGTTACAATTATATATTAAATATATTTATATATAATATAAATTATATGAATATAAATATGTACATGTAAATATTTTCAAAATATATATACTGTATGTGTGTATTTTTTTTATTTATATATACATATATATATACACACACACATATGGAAGGATTTCTCGGACTATTTTCAAATAGAATTGCAAATTGTATTTTCAATTGCATTTTCCATATGTGGACGCATAATTTGTGACAATTCAAATGCAATTTCAAATCTTGCATTACCGTTTGCATTTTCGCTTTCGCGAACGCACAGTGACTGCCACATTTCAAATGAAAAAACAAAGTACATTTGCAACTGTATTTCCTATGTCTTACGAATTATGAGCCTGTCTCATATTTAAATAGTAATAATAATTACCACGTCTGCTTTTTCACTCTCTCTGCGCCGCGCATATAACCTGCTAAAACTCAAATGGAATCGCAATTCCTTTTGCATTTGAATTTCCGATGTCTACACTGAAAGCTGTCAATCAATGTGAGGGTGCAGGACTAAACTAGGGGGCGTGTTTGTTTTGGGAGGTGATGTCACTCACAGACGACCGTGCCGAATGCTTTGATCAATGGAGGTAATCGATAAAGCCTCCGTTAAAGGCAGCTGCCAATCAGTTCGTGCCTGTGTTAACGAACAGACAGTGCAACCTTCTTGGCACAATACGTAATTCTGTCTTTTTTTACTCCAAATACAGCGATTATCCCCACAAACAGACCCACAAACGGTACGCACAATAGGTCAAAATTCACTATTACCAAAACGCTTTTCACCTGTCTCAACATCTCTCACTGTTTCTCTCACTCTGATTGATGTAAGTGAGAAAACAGACAGTGCAATTCTACACTACATTACAGTACATTTTATTCCTTTCTTTTAATCTGTAATAGTACAGAAGTTCTAAGTGGCCATGCATATTATTATTTTTTCTGTCTTGTTTTCTCGTGATCATGACTTAATTTAGTCTACTGTTGCTATAGTAACAAATGCAACCTTGACAGGGACATTCTAAAATGCTTAACCTGGCTTAATGTGTTAATTGAGAGTGTTTTTAAAAGACCAAGCTCAGCTTAAATGATCGACAGATGACCGTGTGCTCTTCTTGTGGACATTTCAGCAAATGTTGCTTCACTTAGAAATAACGTCTACAATAAATAAAATAAATATAGGCTAATCAAACACTGCTGATTTTGTCCAGAGATAGACTACGCTAAACATTTTATTTGTGTAATTAACATGTTTATACGGTCTAAAAACAACGCATTCAACACCGCAAGCGCAGGCGGAGCTCCTTCAGAAGAATGCAGAGAAGAGCCTATTCTAAAAAATCTTAAGCTGCTTGGATTCAACTTACTTTAATTCAATTTACTCACTTCGTTTAAAATAAAATTATATATATAACAATATATTATAATAATTTGTTTGTGATTTTTATTATTCATGTACGATAGGCTATGATATCGTCTGCGTTACAAGCTTGGGATGCTGTTATGTGCATGCGCGTGTGCGTGTGGTTTCCTACAAAGAAATGTAGAAAATACAAAAGATAAGGCTACAACACTGTATAACATCACTGAACTAATGTTTAACATTTATAAGTTAATTAAATGTCAGTAATAAACTGCATAAATTATAGCGATCACGACGGTCCTCTGTCCCAAACGCATACGGTAGGCTATAGTTGATACAGTGTACAGCTCCCCATCAGTAGTTCTATAATGCCACCTGCTGGCGCAGTTGTGTAACTTAGAAAACAACTTTTGTTATGTTGAGATCACGAGAAAAATAAGTCGTGATAACGCGAAAGCAACTTTTGTTATGTAGAGATCACGACAAAAATAAAGCCTTTTTGGTCACGCTTTGGTGCCACAGGCGTGCTCCATAACGAATGAATGAATGAATGAATGATGCATTTATATAGCGCTTTTATTGTGTATTGTAACGGATTAAAACTGTTGAATAAAATATAAAGTAAGTTGGAAAATGGGTAAATAAATATAGTTTGGCACTGTTTTATTTGCTTACGAATAAAATGTTCTGTAATAAGTGTAGAATTGCAAAAGTCTGTTTTCTCACTTGCATCAATCAGAGTGAGAGAAACAGTGAGAGATGTTGAGACAGGTGAAAAGCGTTTGGGTAATAGTGAATGTTGACCTATTGTGCGTACCGTTTGTGGCTCTGTTATCAGGGGGTAATCGCTGTATTTGGGGTAAAAAAGACAGAATTATGTATTGTGCCAAGAAGGTTGCACTGTCTGTTCGTTAACACAGGCACGAACTGATTGGCAGCTGCCTTTAGCGGAGCCTTTACCGATTACCTCCATTGATCAAAGCATTCGGCACGGTCGTCTGTGAGTGACGTCACCTCCCAAAACAAACACGCCCCCTAGTTTAGTCCCACCCCCTCACATCGATTGACAGCTTTCAGTGTAGACATCGGAAATTCAAATGCAAAAGGAATTGTGATTCCATTTGAGTTTTGGCAGGTTATATGCGCGGCGCAGAGAAAGTGAAAAAGCAGACGTGGTAATTAATATTGCCATTTAAGAATGACAGGCTCATAACTTGTAAGACATGGGAAATACAGTTGCAAATAGACTTTGCTTTTTCATTTGAAATGTGGCAGTCACTGTGCGTTTGCGAAAGCGAAAATGCATTCGGTAATGCAAGATAGATATATATATACACACACACACACACACACACACACAGAACACACAGATATAGTATGCAAATAAAAACTTTTACTTTGGATGCGATTAAATGCAATTAATCATTTGACAGCACTAATAAAAAGTATTCACCACCTGTGGACTTTCATGTTTGTAGTTTTTACAGCAATACATCACACTGAACTTGAAAAGGTAGTTCACCCCCCAAAAAATAAAAATAAATACATTTAAATAATTAAATTTAATTAAAAATAATACATGATTATATATCATTTACAGAACGAAAAGTCATAATTTACGCCCTCATGTCATTTCATTCTGTTCAGAAGACTTCACTCGATTCATACGGATTACAGAGTATGTCTTTATGAACTTTTTAAAATGTCCAAGTTTTGGGTGAATGGATTTTCAGTGGAGGCATTGAAATCTTTCATTTGAAAAGTTTCATTAAAATATCTTCATTTGTTTTGAAGATGAATGACATTCTTGTGGGTTTGGAATGTACTCATGTGGGTGAGTATTTGATGACAGAATTTTCATTTTTGTGTAAACTATCCATTTAATTTGGCTTTGATCCAAAATAATTACAAGTATGAATCCAAAATAACTAATCTGAGAAGTATTCACCTGTTTTAAACCATCACTAGTGCGACCAGTTGGTTTAAGAAGACACATCAATAGTTAAATGGAGATATCTTGTGTGCAATGAAGGGCTTTCAATTGATTTTAGTATAAATGCGCCATCTGGAAGGTTCAATTTGGCAAGTCAATATTGTGGCAGGACTTACACCATGAACATGAAAGCTCCGAACAACTCCACAAAGAAGTAATTAAAAGGCACAAAGAAGAAGAGGGATACAAGAAGATTTCCAAGTCATTGAATATCCCTTGGAGTTCATTTAAATCTTTAATTAAGAAGTGGTGAAGAGTATAGCACAGCTGAGGAAACGTTCGATTGACAGGATATAGTAAGTAAATAATAAAGTAAAATGGATTGTGAAAGTGATTTCACGTTGACTTTAAAGATCCTGAGGTGCCCACTGCAACATTAGCCTCATCAACAGCATTAGAATGTTTGTCTTTTTACCCTAACATTGAACAGACAGTGCAGAACTACTTCCATACTGTAAACAGAGGTGTATTGCTCCACAGACAGACACTGTTCTTTGGTTGGAGTGATTAATTTCTCATGTATACAGGTCATCTCTCAGGCAGAGCATCTCATTCACAAGGGGCCCCATCAACAAACATTGCAAGGTTGCAATAAAAGCAGCAAACGTAGCACCGTGTACTCTAATAAATCTTCGGAGGTTAAACCCCACAGCACTAAAAACCTAGAAAGACCTTTTCATCATCCCCATAAAAGTGGCAATGTCACAGTGTTTGTGGTAAGCCACCGTCCAGGGTGCTGGAATTAGTGCTCCCCTGTAATCTAGTTTAACACAGCCTACAGCCAGACATCCTGTATCTCATTTCACTGTTCCATCAGTTTTTGTTAAAGTTTCACTCCATCAGAGTGGATCACTGTATATTTAGAAGCTTTTATAAGTCCAGAACTCAATGCAATATCAGTAGCGCCAGCCATCTCAGCGCCAAAAAATATGACAAGGTCTACAAATATGTGGGGATGGATGCTATATTGGCAGCTATATTGGTATCAACTTATAAATGTGGCTTTTTAATGTTATCCATATAGGTGAAATGGGCTGATATATGTAAGATAAATTAAAGCCAAATTTGTAGTTGGCTTGCCTATTGCTTTATACAGATAAATTAATGTCAAACCTCACAGACGTTTTGTTTCTTTATTTTTACATTTTAGATTTTTTTTTTTCTTCATAGTAGGCCTATACTGTATTTTTCAATTAACTGTAGAGTAAAAAAGTGCCCTTTTCCTAATCAGTCCAAATGTAAATCAATATCTAAAATCGCCCAGTTTGTAGGTTATCTGCTTTAAAATATAAATATTATTTTATTCTTAATTGTCTGTCAGTGTATATGTTTTGGACAGAAGTCTTTCGCAGTCTACTTTTTTTTTTTTTTTTTTTTTTTTTTTTTAAGCATCTTACACCTTGAGCACCACATTTTTAAGTAAATATTTATTTTTAAGTATATTTTTAAGTATAATTGTGTCAGATTAAAATTTAGAATATTAAACCATGGTAAAATAAATCTACACATATATGGAAAGGAATAAAAAAGAAAAAATAAAGCAGGAAAAATATTTTAAATATTTTTAAGTATTTAAAGCATTATAAATGTAAATTTTTTGAAGTTAAAGTTGTTAGTCACGCAATTGAGTTTTCATCATTAATCATTGCTGGCACTTCCCTAACAAAGACTTTATGAAATGCTAAACGAATCATTGTTCTTTGACTTAAGAATTTTTTTTTTTTTTAACCCTGAAATGTATTTGTTTCTTTTCCTTATCAGTTTGCTATTACTTCCTGTTTTCACTAGTTATTCTCTTGCAGAGTTGCACGCACAGGGCCTCTCTACCACAATCTATTTTGCCTTTCCAGGAATTGTCAATATATAGACAACTTCCTAGATCCTGGATATGTGATTTCCAGTCTTTTTTTAACTGTTAGATATGGAAGCTGTGTTTACGTATTAGAATAATCGCTTTTCCTCTTCTCTCTTTCCTTTGACTCCCCCCACCTACTCAATCTGTCCTTCCTCTCAGTGGATGATCCAGGAGCCGCACAAAGTGGCCACCTTCTTCGGCTGCATTGGGAAGGATAAGTTTGGGAAGATCCTTAAGGAAAAGGCAGAGGAGGCCCACGTGGATGCCCACTACTACGAGCAGAGCGAAGAGCCCACGGGAACCTGCGCTGCCTGCATCACTGGCGACAACAGGTCAGCCACCCCTTTCCTCTAGGGAGGGCCCTTATCACTTCCTCAGGATAGCACCCCCCCTGCACACACACATTCACACACCCCACCTCACTATGCATTGGGACTCACTGTTCCCTTGCCGGCTGTTCTGCTCTTTTCCGCCAGAGCTCTTGATTTATTTATTTGCCGGGGTTAGATCAGCACAGAGGTATTTTGATACACCACATGACTTGGCCCTGAAGAGTGCTAGATTCCATGACTTCTGGCTAGATTCTGACAGATTAGCTTATTGACTAATCTATAATCGTATGAACTCTGAGGATTTGTTCAAATGAACACCAGTTTTAAAGTTCTGATGAACCGCTGACACATTTTTGGAGCTTGCTCAGATAATCTTAAAAGAAAAGTTATATCAGGAAAAAAAATCTGGCACTTTGGATGTTTGGATTAGAAGTCATAAGGAGTTAAATTATTTTGAATTTCTTTCAGTGTTTGTGGTTCTGTAATAATTTCATTGATTCTTTTAGCACTTTGTAAGAAATATATAGTAAAAAATAAACTAAAATACTTGCTTTTTAACAGAACAGATGTACCAAATCAGAAATAATGATTTTTTTTCCCCACCCCAGTAGCGCTTTTTGCATTTTTTTTGTCTCATAAATATAATGCAATACATTTTAATTATTTAATTCTTTATTAATAAATTATTAATTAATTAATTAATGCGCTACAACCAAATATAATTAATAATAATAAATAAATAAATATATATATATATATATATATATATATATATATATATATATATATATATATATAAATAAATAAAGCGGTTAGTTCCATTCCTCGATTCTGATTGGTCAGCAGCTAGGTTTTATTTGCGATACAGCACGGACTCTCATACCTTATTGCTTACATATACAGGTACATCTCAATAAATTAGAATGTCATGGAAAAGTTCATTTATTTCAGTAATTCAACTCAAATTGTGAAACTCGTGTATTAAATAAATTCAATGCACACAGACTGATGTAGTTTAAGTCTGGTTCTTTTAATTGTGATGATTTTGCTCACATTTAACAAAAACCCACCAATTCACTATATCAACAAATTGGAATATGGTGACATGCCAATCAGTTAATCAACTCAAAACACCTGCAAAGGTTTCCTGAGCCTTCAAAATGGTCTCTCAGTTTGGTTCACTAGGCTACACAATCATGGGGAAGACTGCTGATCTGACAGTTGTCCAGAAGACAATCATTGACACCCTTCACAAGGAGGGTAAGCCTCAAACATTCATT
This sequence comes from Spinibarbus caldwelli, assembly GCA_039654775.1. NCBI lineage: Eukaryota > Metazoa > Chordata > Actinopteri > Cypriniformes > Cyprinidae > Spinibarbus > Spinibarbus caldwelli. The sequence continues at coordinate 16,375,224 of CM077242.1, forward strand.
GCCAAAGAAGCTGGCTGTTCAGAGTGCTGTATCCAAGCATGGTAACAGAAAGTTGAGTGGAAGGAAAAAGTGTGGAAGAAAAAGATGCACAACCAACCGAGAGAACCGCAGCCTTATGAGGATTTTCAAGTAAAATCGATTCAAGAATTTGGGTAAACTTCACAAGGAATTGACTGAGGCTGGGGTCAAGGCATCAAGAGCCACCACACACAGACGTGTCAAGGAATTTGGCTACAGTTGTCATATTCCTCTTGTCAAGCCACTCCTGAACCACAGACAACGTCAGAGGCGTCTTACCTGGGCTAAGGAGAAGAAGAACTGGACTGTTGCACAGTGGTCCAAAGTCCTCTTTTCAGATGAGAGCAAGTTTTGTATTTCATTTGGAAACCAAGGTCCTAGAGTCTGGAGGAAGGGTGGAGAAGCCCAGTGTTAAGTTTCCACAGTCTGTGATGATTTGGGGTGCAATGTCATTGCTGGTGTTGGTCCATTGTGTTTTTTTGAAAACCAAAGTCACTGCACCCGTTTACCAAGAAATTTTGGAGCACTTCATGCTTCCTTCTGCTGACCAGCTTTTTAAAGATGCTGATTTCATTTTCCAGCAGGATTTGGCACCTGCCCACACTGCCAAAAGCACCAAAAGTTGGTTAAATGGCCATGGTGTTGGTGTCCTTGACTGGCCAGCAAACTCACCAGACCTGAACCCCATAGAGAATCTATGGGGTATGGTCAAGAGGAAAATGAGAAACAAGAGACCAAAAAATGCAGATGAGCTGAAGGCCACTGTCAAAGAAACCTGGGCTTCCATACCACCTCAGCAGTGCCACAAACTGATCACCTCCATGCCACGCCAAATTGAGGCAGTAATTAAAGCAAAAGGAGCCCCTACCAAGTATTGAGTACATATGCAGTAAATGAACATACTTTGCAGAAGGCCAACAATTCACTAAAAAAAATTTTTTTTTATTGGTCTTATGAAGTATTCTAATTTGTTGAGATAGTGAATTGGTGGGTTTTTGTTAAATGTGAGCCAAAATCATCACAATTAAAAGAACCAAAGACTTAAACTACTTCAGTCTGTGTGCACTGAATTTATTTAATACATGAGTTTCACATTTTGAGTTGAATTACTGAAATAAATGAAGTTTTCCACGACATTCTAATTTATTGAGATGCACCTGTATATGTATGTGTATGTATGTATGTGTATATATATATATGTGTGTATGTGTGTATATATATATATATATATATATATATATATATATATATATATATATATATATATATATATATATATAATAGAAATAATAAATATAATATAATATAATATATAAATGTATATACATGTAAATATTTTCAAAATATATACTGTATGTGTGTATTTATAGATGCATAATAAATAAACACAGTACACATACATATATTGGATGACAAAATTAATATCTTTCAGCTGAGTTTGTGGAGTCTTGTAAATAGACTTAATTCAGTAACCACACTGGCTGATTCATATTTTGATTCCTTAGAAGGATCCGGCTCAAAAGAGTCAATTTGTTCAAAAATCAGTCTGTATGTTTCATGATGTAGATTCACTACAGCACTGCTTAGTAGTAGTGCAGGAAACTGAATTTTGGAGCTTGACAATTATGGTCACTATAAACTGTTTTTATGTGCTTAGGGGTCCTTCAAAGATATTTTTGGGATTCATTGAAAAACATACACACTTTAATTATGACATAATTTTCATTTCTGGCAGGACTGTTCCTTTAATGAAATAAGCATGCATCTGCAGGGGCACCGGTGTCAGTGACATCAGCTGAATAATAGATGCTCCTCTGAGGCAGTTGTGATCGTTCAGGTGGTGATCTGCATTTGTTTTGCATGTTGTCAGCCATGCTATTGCCTTTTAATCAGAGCTGCTAACAAAACTATTGTAAGTGTGTGTGTACGTGAACAACCGCTCACAGGTGTGCCCTCTCTGAGCCAAGCTGACAAATGAGAGGCGTTGCAGATCATCCTGGTCATTTTAATGTGGATTTATGCATTTGCTGTTACAGAATTGATGTTGAGTGGGTATTTATGAAAGCAAATACTAACAGATAGCCTTCTTCAGGTATTATAGAACACCTTGGAGTACACATACTTATAGTCATATAATATATGTTTAAAAGGTCCCATGTAACCACTGAACATATGAAATTCGAGAAGGAGATTTATGAGGGCTGGTCTCTTTGTTTAGACTGTCATAGAGTTAGTGTGAGCGGGCTATGCATTAGAGACAGTTTGAAAGAGCAGCGGCTTATAGAGCTGTCAGCCTTGGCCTTATGAGTCTCTTCTCATTAGCACCTCACCTGTCAAAGCAGACCCTTTCATTACAGGAGACTCACAGACCTGCAGCTCAAGGCCTGAAAGCGGTTTGATCAATATTTTCCTCGATACTTTCTCCCTCCAGCTACGTGGCGCACCTGTACGCAGCCGCCAGACGAGAAACGGTGTTAAAAGGCCACTGATTTCAGACCGGTTTGAGGGGGGGAGGGAGAGGTCACGGGTCTACAGCCTGCAGCGAGAGGTCTGCCCTTCCGCTCTGTGCCGCCTCTCACTGCGAGCTGTAATGATAGCGTGGAGGGAAGTCCGACATAATCTGCCTGGTCAGATCAGCCACTCGAAATGCTTATTATGCCTTAATGGATTTGATTTTGATTAACATGGTGACATCTTGCATGTTCCTCTGTAAAAATTACAATCAGATGTTTGTTTGTTTGTTTTTTTGTCAAGAAGGCTTGCTGTTTTATTTGATGTGGACACATGGTAGAGATGAACAATATGTTGGTACCACATTGGTTATCGGCTGACTTTTGTTTGTTTTTTGTTTTTAAATATAACACATTTTTTTCTGTATTTAATGATTAATTACATCTGAATATTTTTTCAGATTGGAAAAAAAAGATTTCGATTTGAAATAAATGCCGTGCTTTTTAAATTTATGCAAGAATCCTGAAGAAAAGGATCACAGGTTCCAAGAAAATAATTATGTTTCCAACATTAATAATAAATCAGCATATTAGAATGATTTCTGAAGGATCATGTGACACTGAAGACTGGAATAATGATGCTGAAAATTCAGCTTTGCATCACAGAAATAAATAATATTTTAAAGTATATTGAAATAGAAAACTGTTATTCTGTTTTTTCTGTGTTTTTGATCAAATAAATGCAGCCTTGATGAGCAAAAGAAACTTAAAAAAAAAAAAAAAAAAAAAAACATTAAAAACCTTACTGATCACAAACTTTTGAACGGCGTTGTACACACACACACACACACACACACACACACACACACACACACAGAGAGAGATTAAAATCCCCTTTTTGCTGTCATCTACCGCTCAATGAAAATCTTTAAAAAAGACACTAATAATTTTATAATACTAAAGTGAAATTTTTCACAATTATTTTATATTGTACATTATAATATTGTGATGCTTCACTTTTAACATTTAAAGCACACACACACTCACTCACTCACTCACTCACTCACTCACTCACTTATACTCTCACTCATAGTGTCTTGATCATGTGCACTATGCGCTACAACCAAGCGGCAACCTTCCGGTCTCTCTCGTGAAACCAACACGGAAGTGACTAAAATTGCAATTCATCGACTGGCTCCAAAAGGGAGTCAGTCCCATAGACTCCCCATGTTAAAATGCCCAACTTTACAGCAGAAAAAATGTTTACAGCCTGGTACAAAAAGTGGTTTTGGTCTATAAAGCTAATTTTGCCCTTCATGACAACTGTGAGGGGGGTGAATTTTTTTTTTTATAACTCATCCGTTTAAATTATATTAAGCCTTAAAGTTCTGCATAATTCAGGGCGTGGCCACTTGAGTGACAGGTGGATTGCCGCTTCTGTCACCACCGTCGAGCTAGATGGGCGTGGTTTCCGCAACCAGCTCCCGCCTCTTTGCCCATTTTCGATTATCCAGGAGTGACGCGTGGTGACACGCTGCCAAGATGGCTATTGGCTGGCTCCGCCTACTTTGAGCTTCAAAAGCGCTCTACAGAAACCTACGGGTGACGTCACGGATACTACATCCATGTTTTTATACAGTCGATGGCTACAACACAGCTCCAACAGCAAATCAAATTTGTAAGCCAGAAATAATATATATGTATATATTTCTGATTACATGATTTACATTTATATTCTCTTGAAGCCTTGTTAACAAGCATGCACCTGTTCATAAATTCTCTGTCTGCCTTTTCTATCAAACCTCTTCACTTTTCCCCCAAAAGCTGTAGCCGCAGGTCTATTGATTCTCATTTGTGGCCTGACTGTGCATAGCAGTGTTTCTTCTCTAAGGCTAATGCTGCTTCATTGTAGCAGCTGGCCTGTTGGGACCGCATCCTCTCAGTAACAAGTGAATAATGAGAGTGGTTGTTTTTCAAAGTGGAATTAGTTGTTTTTGTTGATACGAGGACCACCGGGAGGTTAATGGAGAAACAGCAGCCCCGGTGGACGTTTGCAGTTCTCCTGCATTATTGATTTGTTTGTTCATTTATTTATGAGAAAGGTCTTGTACGGCATTTGCACTTAAATAAAAAGAAGGGAAATAAAGAAAAAAGTGTGTTGATATTTAATTCTGGCAGAGCTGACACTAAGCAGCTGTTTAGAAAACCATAGTCCATATGTTAGCCATATTCCACCTACAGCAATTTACAAAGGTACAGCAGCAGCACGTTTCACTCAGTGAAGGAGCTACATAATTTACGCAATCACCCTGAAGATAAAGTTGGTTTCTCAACCGCATTATGTGGTTTGTTTCATATAAAGCCATTTAAGAGAAGGAAATGGGCACTGGTGTTATGAGAAATAGACGGTGCCTTTGGGTCGTATAATGATGATAATTTAAAGATACAAATGCATTTCTCTCCAGAAGGTTTTGGAGAAAAATTGTGAAACATTTTATTTTATGTATTCAACTACTTTCTTTTTTTCCTTTTTCTTTTTTAAATCTTCCTGGACTATTTTTCTTGCTGGATTTTTTTTAGATGGCCACCAACATTTAACTGAACCCATGTTATTTATTTATTTATTTCACACTACTACTCTTGAAGTGTATAAAATATTGTACAATGTATAAAATAAAATATTTAAAAAATTACAAATATTGAATAATTTATTTAAATGTTTTTTAATTTATTGCAATTCTGAAATCTGGAAATTATATTTCCATAATGTAACACCATTATGTAATATTCATGCACATATTTTGCTGGAAAATATAATAATATTGACCCTAGTTTATACTCTGACAGTGACTGTAGTTTTGTGTTTTTGTTGTCTGTTAGGTCTCTTGTTGCGAATCTTGCAGCCGCTAATTGCTACAAGAAGGAGAAACACCTCGATCTGGAGGAGAACTGGAAACTTGTTGAGAAAGCCCAAGTTTACTACATTGCTGTAAGTAGAAATGCCTCTCTTGACACTTTTGCCTTTTTTTGCAGTTTGTCACTACATGATGCGAAGTGTTAAAATTCAGTTTTTCAAGTTGTTGGCAGTTTGCTTATTCTTCTCAGAGCCAAACTCAGAAAAATCAGATTGCAGAGGGTGCAGCTTTTTCCTCTTGATGAAAGATGGGAGATTTTGTTTGGATGTGTGTTTGCAATTGTGATCTAATGGTAGAAACACTGTCATCTAGAGTATGTAACTTCTGTTCCAAACCCTACACTGCCACGATGCATGAAATCCCGAAGGGCCGTAACTGGTACTGGAAGGTGGGGGATGGAGTCTGAAGCACAGCCGCTGCTCTTTGACCTGTGAGAGTCGAGAGGTTTGATCGACAGGTCACAAGGGGGTGGGATGACTCACTCTGAAGGTCACCGACGCTTTCATTTACCTTAAGCCCTTAAAAAAATACGTTTGTCAAAGCACTCGTCCGCTCCGCTAGTCAATTGTGCTGGTTAATTCTGAGTACACACCACGAGAAGAGTTAGATGCAAAAAGCCGCTGCTCGTAATTACCGGTAATCAAGGTTGGTGTGAAACGAGCGACCCCATTACACTTCGACCTTATTGTTAATGAGCCATTGCAAATGTGATTGGGATGGCTCTCCATGTGGGTCTGTACCTGCTGTAAGCTCCATTCATCGAGGGAAAGTCTGGCATCCGCACCGGCTCGGACATCATATGTTGAATACCTGTATTGTAGGACTGTGATTAACCTCGAAGCAGGAGTCAGTCTTTGAAGCTCAATTTGGCAGCCATTGTAACGTGACACTCTAATCAAATCATTTTTGTCCCTGATTAAACGTTTTTCATCATGCTGCCATTTGGTGAATGGGAAGCTCGAGGCTATACATGAATATTGAGGAGCCGCTGCGTGTTGACGGCCTTTGTGTTTTCAAACTTGGCTGAATACGCCGATGTTCATGGGAAAGTGCCCTGATGGCTCTGCCGCTTCATCGGGTTGTTGTCGCAGTCACTTCTTTTCAGCACGCTTGTTGCATAAGTGTGCAGTCGCATAAGGCGCTCTGCCGAACATCGAGATCCACATCAAGCTGTGCCCTTGGATGAATGGCTGTCCTCGACAGCAGAGAGAGAAAGAAAGCAAGCAAGCACATTCCAGTGTTTATTGAAAGTCTTGTCCCCGTTTTGTCAGCCCAGGCTTTTCGGTAGTGCTTGTTTGACAGCGATCCTGAGGGAGAGGTGATAGTTTCTGTTGTGGATGCCCTGCTCGGTTTGTCCGAGGCTCAAATTTCAGCTGAGATTGGAGTGCTGAGTGTCCCAGCGGGCTGGCTTGTTTTTCCTCCACAGGTCCAAACCGAGCCATGAACGCAGCTTCTGCAGGTGCACTGCAGGTCTTTGCTCCACAGACATGTTTAATGCATTTGGCCAAGCTGCACAGCCACTCCAGCCCCACATTTTTCTTCTTCTCGCTCTCTCACTTTCTGGCCAGAGGGGAGCCGGGGATGGTCGTGGAGTGTGAGAATTGATTATCCAGCCAGAGAAAGTTCATTACTGGAATAGATCTTCTCCCACCTTAATGGTGGAGCGACCGTTCCTGAATTCTGCCCCTGGTCTAAGAGCGGTGAGCAGGCAGAGATGGACGTGATCCCTAAGGGAGCTGACTCGACCACAACAGGAGCACCAACCGAGGTCTCAGCGGTCGAAGTCTCAGCAGACTTCCTTTTTGTTCTACACGCACTTGTTTCTGAAGGGACTCCGGTGCTTGTTTTGGCTGGGCGTCAGATCTTGATTGTTTGAACTGAGAAACTGAAAACA
>CM077242.1:16387500-16417500 GCA_039654775.1 Spinibarbus caldwelli
TTAAAATTTTAAAATTAATAAATAAAATTTAAGCATTTATATGGAGCCTTGAAATATTTATTATATGATATTGTTAATTATTTTATATTATATAATTTTATAACTTTTTAGATAAAATAAAAAAAAACATTAGAATTAATTTTGATCACTGAGTCATTTTCTCTCTTTTTTGAAAAATTTTGTTTATTCATATTTACATTGATAACTGCCAGTGTTGTTATTGTTAACTAAAACGTTTAAAGAGCATTTTCATTAACTGAAATGAAATAATGCTGAAATTAAATAAAATGCAAGTATTACATGAATATCTGTGTATACGATAATGTTTATTTTATTAATTAATTTATTTGTTTTTGTTTTATTATGGGCCTACTGTACCTCCAAACCATCCTACTTGTCATAAACATAAAGCACAAATGTATTGTGTATTACACCTGAGCATTAACCTCAGCGTGCCAGTCTTCTCTGCTCTGAGTGAACACGCAATCTCTGAAGGCACTGACATACAACTGTTCTCTTAAAGAGACAGGAGCATTTAAAGGTGTGCACGTAGTCATGTTATGGGGGAGGGAGAAAATAGAAACAGTGGGTGTGGTGAAGTGTGAGAGAGATGAAGATAATTAAAAGCGGGGCCCGGCGGGCCTCTGAGGCCCCAGCTGCAGATGGTTCTAGAGCAGCCTAGGGACATAAAAGAGGAGCTCTTGACACTTGCAGGCGTGTGCCAGTTCCACTGAGTGGATGCTTCGTCCAGGGAGGATGTGGCTCTGCCGCGGAGGTAGCTGTGAAAGGAAGTGTCACCTGTGAAAAAAAACAACAAAAAAAAACACTCATTCTCTCTCTCTGTCTGTTTTTCTCTCTAACACTATCTATAGCTCACTTTTCACATTGTGCATTTGCCTAGCGTGAGCTTTCAGACCTGTAAGTGCTATGGTGCACACAAAGCAGGTTGAGCTACGTCTAAAATACTGTCAGCAGCGCAGGAGAGTGAGACCATTAACTGATACAGCAAGCAGTATGGCAGCCTACACTCTGAAGTGGCATTATTCTCTCTCTCTTTTTCTCCATCACCCTCTCTGTTTTTTTTCCTCATCCTTTTTTCACCAATCAGACATCAGAGTTCCCTGGCAACAAAATTGGGCACTGGGTTGGGGGTTGGTTGTATTTCATACTCATAATGACACCTCGTTCACAAGGGCTCTGCCGATGATTTCAGCGAGGTGACTCGCAATGCCATCCCTCCCACGTAGGTATCGCTGCTTTCACTCAGACACACACACACACACACACACACGCTCGCACTCAGGCAGCCCTCCTGCTGACCTTGAGCTGAATCTGGCGTCAGCTGCCCACCAAACTGTATCCCCCACCCCACTCCTCTCCACCCAGAAAGATCACACAATGCAAATCCAGCTAGTGAGGTAAAGAAAATGACTGGCAGCCGCCCTGTCACTGCAAGCTGGTCACTATGCTGGATTGCTCCGATGAAATGTAATTAGTGCTGCTTACTAGGGTTGTCATAATACCAGTATTTTAATAGTCAAGACTAGTAGCAGTGAAATTTCACTGTTCTTTTTGTTACCACAACTAGAAATGAATGTGCATAACCAGGCTTCATTTATTGAAGTTAAATATTATTATTAAAATATTAACAAATAAAATTGATACACTTGTTTGTACCCTTTAAGTATTGTTACATTGTTATATTATGTTCATTCTACAAGCTGATTGTGTGTAGGCTCAGAGATGCTGGAAAATAAGCATGTACATTCTTAATTTATTAAAGTTAAATATTAATATAAAATAGTAACAAAATAGACATATAAAACATTTATATGTAGTCTTTAAGTGCTATATATTATATTATATTATATAACTTTATTCAGATGAAAATCAGTAATAAAAAAAAACGTAACATTGTTTTCTCTTTTTTTGAAAAAAAAAATTGTATTTATTAATATTTACATTATGATAGCTGCCAGTGTTTTTATTGTTAACTAAAACATTTAAAAAGCATTTTCATTAATTTAAATGTAATAAAGATTAAATTAAATAAAATATAAATATTGCAAAACATGAAAAACTGAGTTTGACAATGTGATTTTTTTTTTGAGCCTACTGTACATCTATTCATCATAAACATAAAAGTGCAAATGTATTGCATTTTACACCTAAGCATTAATCTCAGAGTGTCAGTCTTCTTTATATTTTTTTGTATTATTATTTTTTTTTTCCATGTAATTATTCAAGCAAGCAATCAGTAATAAAAACATTGCAGGTGAATTTTCATTAAATAGCTTTTTTTTTTTTTTTCTTTTTGGAAAATCTATTATTTGTTCATCAAACAAACAAACTAATAAATAGGCATATAAATGATATGACGGAACCAATATTTTGATTGGATCTGATATGGTGATCTTTTTTTGTTACATTTCATATTATATTGTATAATAATTAATTGTTATTGTATTTTTATTGAATATTTTTCTTATTAATTGTTATTAATAATAAAGAAAACAATCAATTCAAGTAATTAAAAACCATTGCTGGTTAATTTTAATTTTAAGTTGTTTTCTCTCTTTCTTTCTTGTTGGAAAATCTATTATTCATCAAATAAATAAATATATAATATATAAAATAAAATGTAAACAAAGTATGTCTCAAGTGAATATAAACAGGCAGGTCAAAAAAAAGGTAAATATTGGATCCTGTCAAAATATTGGTGCATATTGACTAGTGCTCACATTTTCTTCATGTAAAATGATGTTTTGTCATTTACAAAGCTACATTCACTCTTTGTAAACCTTGTTAAGGAGATTTGTGAACGCACTTCATGTTGATTTGAATTAGTTTTTGATTGGAGGTGGTTGTCACACCTCTGTCTACATGTTGCTGGACGTGGACACACTTAAAGAGATCTGCCATACTGTATGCGTGAGTCACGCTGTCAGTGAAATGCCTTGTTTAGCTTTTCTGTGGTCTGTGAATCTCATGCCTGTGGGAGCGTGATACGTTTCTGATATCCTAACAAGTCAAGTCAAGCCACCTTTATTTATATAGTGCTTTATACAATACAGACTGCTTCAAAGCAGCTTCACAGTAATAAACAGGAAAATAACCGAATCGATGCAAACTTCATCAAATATGAGACAACACAGAGGAAGCATTTTGTGGCCCAGACTGCTGTATCGAGGGAGAGACCAAATTAATCATAAACCTTGCTAAATGAATCTATCAATTTCACCTAGTAATAATATTGCACTTATAATCTGTTTACCATTTTATTATTTTTCGCTAATAGCAGTCAGTAATGGTGAGGTCCTACATGATGATAAGAGCCTAATTGTACAATTATACGCACGTTGCAACTTAACCATTAGCCTCGCTCCCCCCATTTACCAATTCATTTATGCATTCGTAGTGCAAACACAACAGCAGCCAGTTAGGTATTATTTGCCATGTGTCTAATTTGCTGCGAATCAGGAAGGCATTTGTGCTGGTTGGGGATAGGAGGCTGTTTACCCGGTGGAGACATGTTTGCAGTATAATTGAAGCATCATTAGCTGACATGAGCGCACATGGGGTTGTGTGTTATAACGTGACGTTATGGCATCTCCTTTGATGACTTGTGATTGGATTTCAGTCACATTTCTTCACTGGATACTTCTGTGTCAGTGTGGCTCTGTACACTACCATTTAAAAAAAACGGGGTTAAAATTGGGTTGAATACTTAAGAAATGAATACTTTAATTCAGCATGGATGCAATAAATCAATCAAAATTGACAGTAAAGACATTTATGGTATTACAAAAGATTTCTGTTTCTTGACCAAATCAGCATTTTAGAATGATTTCTGAAGGATCATGTGACACTGAAGACTGAAGCAGTATTGGCATCACAGAAATAAATACATTTATTATCTATCTATTTATCTATTATAATACATACATATTATAATATACACTGCCGTTTAAAAGTTTGGAATCAATAAGATATTTTTTATGTTTTTTAATGGAGTCTCTTCTGCTTATTAAGGCTGTATTTGTTTGATCAAAAATAAAAAAAAAAACGGTAATATTGAGAAATATTATTGTAATTTCTAAAATTGGCTTTCTATTTTGATATACTTTTAAAAAAAAAAAAAAAAATTATTTCTGTGACACAGTGCTGAATTTTCATCAGACATTACTCCAGTCTTCAGTACCACATAAACACTGTCCTTTTTAACTTTTTATTTATCAGAGTCCTGAAAAAAGTATCACAGAAAATATTAAGCAGCACAACTGTTTCCAACATTAATTATAAATCAGCATATTAGAATGATTTCTGAAGGATCATGTGACACTGAAGACTGGAGTAGTGATGCTGAAAATTCAGCTTTGCTTCACAGGAATATATTATATTTTAAAATATTTTAAAAATCCAAAAATGTTATTTTAAATTGTAATTTTGTGAAATATTATTGCATTTTTTTTCTGTATTTTTGATCAGATAAATGCAGCCTTGATGAGCATAAGAAACTTCTTTAAAAAACATGAAAAATCTTGATGATGATCCCAAACATATAATAATAATAATAATAATAATATATTAATATTATTAATAATATCAATAATATAATATGTATTATTATATATTCAAATATATATTTTTAATGTATTAGATATATTAAAATGGTAAACAATTGTTAATTAAACTTGATAATATTTTAGTATTACTGTGAGATTTTACTGTATTTTTGATCAAATAAATGCAGACTTATTTCAAAACATTAAAACAAAGTTTTACTGACCAAATGCCCAAATGTGGTTTGAGTGATCAGATCGCAAAACATTTTTGTGATTTTTCTATTCTTTCGTTGTCCTCCAATTAAGCCAGTTATGATTTCACTAGATTATTTTTTTACTTTTAAATGAGCACCATAATTGACCTTTTCATGAATATTTTTTACAGGTGAGGCCAGCAGGTTTCAGTACATTTGCGAGGACATTTTTAGAAAAGCAAGTGCTCTCCAAAAGTTCCAGTAAATGCACACACTCAGAGGAACGGCACTCGAGCACAGTCGATGCCTCTAAAGTGTACACACACTCTCACGCTCATTGCCGTAAACCTCTTTCAAACACAATCCTTTCCTGTCGCTGAATAGGACTCGAAACGATCAAAGCCTCGGTGGAGTCGCGTGTTAGATGAACGTTTGATCCGACGGAGTGCTCTCCACGGCCAATGGAAACCCCTCTTCCTGTCTGCCCCCGGGGAGGAAGCGACCGGCTGAGAGGTCAGGCTAATATTTAGAGATGATAAGTGGATACCGCTGGAGGTCTCCAGGCCTCTTGTTAAGCGTTAGTTACCCGGCTCCGAGAAACCCCTCCTTCACGCCACCTCAGACACGGGATCGCTGCTCTACCAGACACTCCAGCTGAAACATTCATGTGCCGCAGCCGTGAAATTGCCACGAGTAGATGAAGTGCGGAGACACCCGAGTTGCAGCTGATTGTTTTTTAATGCGTTGAGCATTGAGACTCACACATTACTACACAGATCCGAGTATGAGAAGGGGATGAGTTCTCTGATATGACAGGATCAATAAAATATCACAGAGTGTTAAATACTGTATCAAGTACATGCTGAGATCTAGCTGAACGAAGCAGGCGTTTCGAAACATGGTGAATGATTCAAACGCTAAATGACATTGAATATATCTCGCTCTATTGACCTCGTTCTGGAGTTTGTTTAGAATCCTTTCCCTCGGGTCAGTCGGAGACTTGGCGCCCAACGTGGGGCTACCTGAGAGTATTGCCCTGAACTTCTCTTCACCCATGTTTGTACAGCTAAAGGCGCAGTCTGTGGTATGCTTAATGCTGTCTTTTCCCAAGATTTATGAGCACTTTTGGGGCCCCAAAGAGAAGAGATGAAGTTTCCTTCAAAGCCATAATTCACCTCGTCATTTATCAGCAGCGGTGGTTGGGTTGGCAGATCCCAGCTATGTGTGTGAGAAGAGTTCGAGTAACACTGTGCAGATGTTTGGGCATGGAGCAGATGTCAAGAACGGTGGTTTGGGGAAAGAGGGATTCGCACTTCTCTCAAAGCGATTGCTCGTTTTACATCACCTGTAATTGTTGATGGGTAATGATGTGCACTTGTATGCAAATCCCTTCTTCCGTGTGTATCTACAGCCCCAATGTGGACCCGCTTGCATCTAGCTTAAGCACTGAGATTTTTCCAAAAAGCAAAAGAGGTTGTAGGTTATTTTTCTTTCTTGTGCACCAGAGCTCTTTTTTTTCCCCCCTCCTTTTTTCACTTTCTGAGAGTGAGCGCTGGTGTGAAGTGAACTGGTGTGGGTGAGCGTATGTTGAGCTTTTGGTTGGCACGTATACCGAACACCTGAATATCCTTTTACCTTTTGTTGTGTTAGGCTTTATAAAACTTTTTCTAGTCCTATAAAATGTTTTTGTGAGACATGTTTGGAAGCATGCTCGGTGAAACGTGAAATGTCTTAGCCCTGAGTTATAATTTTTTTCCGTTTGCTTTCCTCTGGACTATGATGTTAACAAGCGGTTTCTGATTTATTTGTATATTGTTTTCAATTCAAGCTGTTTTTTTGGCCGTAACCTGGCACACCTGGCTGAGGCCCATCATACAGCCTCCAGGGCACCGGCTGAAAGAGGCAGCAGCAATGCAGCTGTACTCCCACCCACACCCTTCCCTCCTATAAACAAGACATGCTCCATCCATAACAGCCGCCTTAAGCCTCCTGGCTGGATGCTGTGGTCATTTTTAGGACATGTAGGATATGCCAGAGCAGAGCAGTGAGTATCAAATACATGTATGGGTTGTTTGACCTTCATTCATATGATCTTTTCTGTTGGTTAAACATTTAAAACAAAAACCTGAAGTAATTTCTGATTAAATCTGACTGTATTTGGGTGTTTCTTCAACTTTGGTCACTTTAATGTCCTAGAGGTTTGTTTTCTTTTATTGTATGAAAGTCACATTAAAACTGTCTTGGAAATGTTTTAGCTTCATAATTTATTTTTTTATATTTTTCGAATGGCCAGTATGTAGAGATTTTATGATTTTAACCTTCTACCAAACCCAGACTTTCAATCTTACACCATGAAAATCCATCATGCAAATGGAGTTTATTAAATAGAAAATTGTATATATTTATTTTAAAAATGGCTGGCACAGTTGGAATTGACAGTTATTAAATGACAGCATTTTTGGAATATAATTTTATACCTTATGCCTACCTTGCATATCTTTATGCATTTTTTGTACCCTACGTTAACATTTCAATATTTTCACACTTTTTGTTTTAATTTTTCATGATAAAAATAACAATGAACAATTGTTCAAAATGTTTTTTTTTTTTAAATAAATGAGTATACTTGTCTACAAAGTATGAGATGTGATGTAGTAGGTAATGTAGTAGGTAATGCTCTAATTTTGTCAAAGTATGTAAAGAGTGTAAAAATATTATTTAACTTTGTCTGCTAATTCTAGCTACAGTTGGAGATTATCCTTAAAAACATAAAGAGGTCAGATATTTTATTCCAAAAATGTTTAAAATTATATTTCACCACAAGATGCTATTGAACGCAATACATGATATGAGATGTGGTGGGAATTTTCAGGACAGTAATGACAGAATTTTTGTTAGTAGGCAAATGAAACTAGAGAGAGAATCAAAAGTGTGTTCTTTATTTCCTAAAGGTGAAAATGTCCATAGTTGAAGAAACTCCTATATATTCTAATAGCAACCGCTACAGTATTCACCCTAGAACAGGACCTCTTAGCATCATAGACCGTCTTGTGGCTATTTATTGAGCCACTGACAAGAAACTATTAAAAGAGCTATTAGCCTGTGACATAACAAGGTGACGTCGTGGAGTGCTCTGTGATGGGCTCATCATCTGTGGTTTGCTGGAAGATGTGAGTCATCGAACAGGAAGAGCAAAAATGGGATGAAATGAGGAAGTGGGTGAATAAGTAAATCTGAAAGAACAAGAGTCCCGTTCTGGTCAGCGTCTTGACTCTATCAGTATCTCAGATGTCAGCCGTGTCCATTAAGGGTTTCAACAGATCATCATTCATGAGAGCAGGGGCTGCTTTTGAGTTAAATCACATATCTTAGAAATAACATTACATAGGCATTTTCTCTTAGTTAAGCATATTGTTCCCCAGTGTGTTCGTAGGTGTTTAATTCCATGACTATACACATTTATTGTATAGAAATTGAATTCTTTTAATAAATTAGCACTTTCCTACTTTTCACACAGAAATACTAATGAGCGCTTAGAATTACCCATAACAATCGTGGAGGCGTGGTGCATTTATTAGGCCTGTTAATGGTAAGTGCTGTATTCCCTACAGTTTTGGGTGCTGTGGCTGGCTCTGGAGTTTCCAGCGCTCCGCTGCATGAATATTCAAACAGCTCCATTAATGAGAACAGAGCTGGATCAAGGCTGCGGGCTCCACGATACGCTTCAATATGAGTTTGAAGCAGCGCAGCTGGTGGGTATACGCACATCAGGATGTGATGCGGGGGCATTTCTGCCCTGGGATCTTTCTCAGAAAGAAGTCTTTTCTTCTTTTTCCTTCCCTTTTTTGATTTTTTTTTTTTTTTTTTTTTTTTTTTTTTTTTTAATAACACTGTACGTTTGAAATGGATCTGATTCAAGGCGAAAAACACAAATGTGTTGTCAATAAAAGAGTTTGAAATGGCGTAGAATTCTCAGATCAGCTTAAGTTAATTAGCAGCGCTTTAACGAGTCATTTTACAAGAAATTGTGATGAAACGGATTTCTGAAATGTCACAAAAGGCAAGCTTTTAAATGAAGGTAGTGCACATAATAAACACTACCGTTTAAAATTTTGGGGTTGGAATGATATACAGTATTTTCTAATATTTTTAAAAGTGTTTTATGCTCACTAAGGCTGTATTTATTTGATAAAAAATACAATAACAGTAATAAAAACAGTAATACTGTGAAATATTTGCAAAATGATTAAACGCATTCAAAATAAATCTTTGTTTACGTGCTATGTTTACTGTGTATATTTATGTATACATAAATGCACACACAGGTATATGTTAAGGAAAATATGTTAGATTTATATATAAAATATTTATATATAAATTATATACAAGTATGAATATACATACAAATATTTTTTTAATATTTACATGTGTGTGCTTTTATATATTCATAATAAATATACACAGTACACGTGTGTGCATTTATATATTCATAATAAATATACACAGTACACATTTAGTATGTAAACAAACTTTTATTTTGAATGTGATTAATCACAATTAATAGTTTTGCAGCCCTAGAAATATTATTACAATTTAAAATAACTGTTGTGTATTTTAGTATATTTTACATGTAATTTATTCTTGTGATGGCAAAGCTGAATTTTCAGCATCATTACTCTAGTCTTCAGTGTCACATGATTATCATCACAGTTGAAGCATCTGGTTCAGCAGTTGAGAACTGCTTCATATTTTTGTGGAAACTGTGAAACTTTTTTTTAGGATTGTTTGATAAATGAAATATTCAAAAGAACACCATTTATTTGAAATGAAAATCGTTTGTAACATTATAAATGTCTTTACTGTCACTTTTGGTCAAATTATTGCACCCTCCCTCAATAAAACTCTTAATTTCTTTCAAAAACAGAAATTGTACTGATTGAACAGTTTGAACAGTATAATAGAAATATTTTCTGCCACACAGTGGATCATTAAGCGTAGATATGATCTCTTAAAGCCAGTGACTTATTTGAATGATCTGTTAATTCTTTACCTCTTTCAACACTAGATGGTTAGAGATGCCTTTACTTTTCTTTTTGCAAACTATATATGCAAGCTATTATTTTTTTTAGATTTGCACTTGTGTTTTTAAAAGCCACCCAAATAAGTCAAGAAAGTAATAGTTTTTTTTTTTTTTTTTTTTTTTTTTTTTTACCCGTAATCATTTCAGCCCCCCCTTCACTATTTTTCTGCACTTGTGCGCACACACACACACAGCAGTCCTGTCTTCTCGTCTGTGTAGGTCTTATCTTTTGGGCTCAGGAAGTAGTTTGAATTAACAGCCTGGCTTTGAAGCCATCGGGCAAGGTTAACCCCACACGTATTTCCTGTTATGGCATCGCTCTTAATCCATGAAACCAGATTTCTCATCTGTAAAGTAGATAATGTGTCTGAAAAAGCAAAAACATTTACTGTGGGTTATCATGATTAAGCAGCTTAGCCGCGACACAGAGCACTGGGGAATAGCGGCGGGAGACAGCTCCTTTCTCTCCCTCAGAAAATATCACTACTGGATTGATGCAGTGAGCTTCTCTCGAAAAACAATCAATTTCTGCCCCCGTAATAAATGGCCTGTTTGTTTGGATTCATGGCGGAGTGGAACGAGGGAGTTTTCTTTCCTCCTCATCATGTCATACTCGGTTAATGAGCCGACTGCGCGCCTGACATTATTGACTGATAAATAATGCAGGAAATTACTTTTGATTCCATTTGTATTCACATATCACAGCGTTCCAATTAATCAGCAGCAATTTCTACTTCAGCATTACCTTTTATAAATGTATTCAATTTCATGGCAAATCACAGATGCTACAGCTTATTAAACCCCTCTTGATCTCACGCTAACCTTAATGTAACATGCACGCGCTCTGCATTGCAGAGGCCTAATAATACCGTGGCAACTGCAGGCTTCTTTCTAACACATTATTTCGCATGTTTTGAAACCACAAACCATGTTAGCACAGTAATAAACACCGCCCAGCCCTGCGCTGTCCTGCTCGCAGCTAAACCTACACGACTTTGCACACTGTCAGCCAGGATGTGGTCAACTAACAGCTTACCGTGTTTGGCTTCTGAAAACCATGCTTGTTCGAGTTACAAGAAGTTTCACTCACACCACCGTAGGTTCGATGCATTTTACTGTAGATCATTCGAAGGCCAGACATTAGTGTAAACTCTGTCAATATGATTTCTAAACGCCAGTGTCATTCTCAAAAAATTTAGTTTTTTACATCTTGCAAAATATGTTGCTTTGAATTCAGTTTTTTCATCCTGAAAAGTGGATAGTTAGCATCCGGGTGCAATATTAAAAAATTCTCATGGAAAATATATAATATATAAAAATAATGTATAATTGCTATATATTTTGTACCATTTTTGTTATATTTGTTACATCATCTCTAAACAGCATATATTCATCAGACTTAAATTGATCATTTAAAACTTTTTTAGCATTTAAAAAATAGGTATTATATTACTTATTAGTTTTTATATAAATAATCAAGTAATAATATACCTCTAAAATAATAATAATTTTTCAACATGGTGAAAAAATCACTATGAATTTTTGACCTTGGAAGTACTTTTCTGCATTTATTTAGTTGGTAAGTTTAGTTTAGTTTAGTTTCTAACATCAATAATATCAATGTGAAGAAATAAAGTGAAAAGCATTTTCTTTCTAAAATGTTTAATTAATAAAAAAAAATTTACTTAACCTTGGAAAACCAAAATGGGAAAATAAATTAAAGTAAATTAAATTTTTAATTAAATTAAATTTAAAATTTTATTAAATTACAATTAAAATGTAATTAAATAAACCATATGAAGACAATTTGTCTGGCACTTTAAATAAAAATGCAGCAATACAGACTAGAGATTATTATTTATCTTTCATATAATTTGAATAATTCATATAAATTGAATAATGCTATTTTATATTGCATTTCTTGACTATTTGCCATTTTTCTCGTGACTGTCATGGAAATGTCATAGATGTGATTGTCACCATATTGTGGGAATGACTCACCTGTTGCTTTGCTATGAGTGTAAATGCCCGCTGTTTTTCAAACGAGTTAGGATCCACTCTCACAACCAGTGACGAGGATCCCCACTCATGTCTCATGCTGGACAGATGTGTACTACTCCTACGAGGGCAAGCTGGGGCCTTCATTTAAGAAAAGCAGGAAGGGTTTTTCATGTGCGTCTCTTCCCCACCAATTTGGCCCACTCCTGCCCTCCCCCTCTTTTTTTCCTGGTAAAAAGCATAGCCATCATGGGATTCAGGCTCCAATTAGTAACCCTTTGAGTGGAGGAGTCTAAACCAGGCAGATGTACTTGTGCAGATGAATGAAGGGGGAAGCGGATGTATGTGCTTGTACTACGAGTCGGGGCTGTTAAATTGGCTCTGATGATTTCCATTTTGTGGCACAATTAGATTAGAGGAAGGAATCGCACACTGATCAGTGGCTCTGAAATCAGTATGACATGTCTTTGATGAACCCTTCAGTGTTGAGAGAGGGAGATAATGTGACGGAGAGAGAGAAGCCCTGTTTTCACTAGCTCTCCCTGTCTGCCAGAGACCTTTTAAAAAGGATTTTGCTCTGAGATCGGTTTCCTATAAGCAGCACAGGTGGTATCATTTGTTTGTGTGTACACCAGAAGCACTGACACAATTTTGACAAGAAAATGTAGCTACCGGAGAGTAATATGAACTAGACCCAAGGGAGACATGTTTTCAGATCGTTAATCTGCGGGGACATTACCATGAGGATCAGTGTATACAAACAAACTACAATTCAAGCTGTTGAGGGACTTTACGGAGAGACTCTATTCATGAGGGAATCTGTGTGTGGTGTGTGTTTCACAAATCACCTTTGTTTGGTGTGAAATAATACTAGCACTATGGTATGATGATCCAGTGTCTTGTGAAGTGTTTAATACAGTGTGAAACATGGAATCAAAGTAGATTATGCATGGAGATTTTCTCATTAAAGAAATTAGTTTTCTGCACATTGGTGTATTTAATGTTAATGACGTGACTTGATCAGATGTTATTTATTTCACATTTTTAGTGTTATTTGTTTATGCTGTATCTACTATTTGATTAGATTTTTTGAATATCCACAATATATTTGCATTGATTTTGTTGGCAAATTTAAACAACATTGCGAATACCACAGTGATTTTAAAGAGCTTTTTATTTGGCTATTAAGTTGTCTAAACAGCGTGTCATTAGCCTAGTTTTGTATTAAGAGAGTGTTGAGACATTTAAATAGCATCTCTGATTTAAATTTCAGTGGCAAAACAGAGTTAGAAGCAGTTCACTTGATTTCTGTGAATCAGTTCAAACTGTCTGGTTTAATGAATTGACTTAACTTAAATTCAGAGATTTGTTTGTGCCATTTTTCATTTGTTTCCAAAAAAATATTACATAAATAAAAATGAGTATCATGCTTCAACATGTTCTTTTAGTGAAAAACTGTGGAATCTTGCTTTGATTTTGATTTTAATTTATTTTTAATTTTGTTATACTTATTGATTTAAACATTTTGAATCTGTATTGGCTGCTGTGGCTGTTTGGTCAAAAATGGCCAATATTTTTGTGGAAACTGCGATATGTTTTTTTTTTTTAAGGATTTTTTGATGAATAGAAAGTTCAAAAGAACAGCAGTTATTTCAAATCTTACTGCCCCCAAACGTTTGAATATCATTTTGAATTTCAAGATTTCAACCATACATTTTTTCATGCTGAATATCCTCTTTTAGTGAGAATGTATTGGTTATGTACATAAACCTATGATGCTCCTTATCTTTTGTTGTGAAGTTTTAACATCACAAATTCAGAAGTGAAGGATAAAGATCACCAGACACTGAATGTTAAAAAAATTAAGTTTATAATTTCTAAAAGCATACAGCCCATGCCATGTTTGTGACATTGCACTTATTTCTCTGTCTTTTCCTCTTCCCCTTTTTCTGCGTTGGAGAGCAGATCCATGTGATCTTTTTGCCATAGACAGGGAGCCTTGGACAAATATGATTTGCACATCATTTGGGTAGCACGATGGCATTATGCAACGTATTTCCCTGTTAGTGGCACAATGGAATTGAGAACACAGAGATGTTTGTGCCGTGAGGGCAGAGTGACACGCGCTTGTAGAGGAGTGACGCTCGACATGTATCAGGCCCTTCTGATGTGACTGTTGACAGACGATTCGCTCTCCTCTCGGCTCTGTTTCACATGTAGTGGCGTCACTTTGAAGGGTGTAGCTGTAAGCCATATCCTCCCTTGTTCACTCCACTTGTTTCAATATTTAATGCCAAAGGTCAGCCGAGCGAAGCCGCTGCCCCACATAAAGGATTGTCGAGGAGTTGTCTGTCAACTCGGAGGACTTGTTGGCCGCTCCGTTCGTCAGTTTCTCAAGCAGACATGATGAATTGGTGGT
The DNA here is from genome assembly GCA_039654775.1 of Spinibarbus caldwelli. Classification (NCBI taxonomy): domain Eukaryota; kingdom Metazoa; phylum Chordata; class Actinopteri; order Cypriniformes; family Cyprinidae; genus Spinibarbus; species Spinibarbus caldwelli. Next base: position 16,401,757 of record CM077242.1, read on the forward strand.
GATTGATCGATCCTTATCAACACGCTGTCAAGTTTCTTGTGCGCTGGTGTAACACTGCCCTCATTGTCCTGGTAAAACTGTAAAGGAGATCGTAACATTGTGCCATTTCATATTAATATGTCATAGATTCGATGCAATATGTTTGCAATTTTTTGTTTACTGTAGGATGTGTTCATTTTTTCGAGTGTGTTTGGGCGTTGTGAGGGTGGATTTTATTGTAAGTCTTTCTGTCGAGCTGCAGGAAGAAAACCATACAGCTGAAGCCTCTCGTTGGACCTCTGTTGCCTTTTGAAAAAGGCAGAAAGTTTCCCTTTTCCTCGCAGGAGAGATAAGGCCAAGTGCCTGTGAGGATTACATTGGCTAAGCCCTTATCACTCCAGAAAACTCACCGCCTGCTTCAGTATGACTGCACGTTAAAATCAAGAGGAAATATTCCTCTTTTAAGTGTTCTTATTCCCATTGAAAGTCATTACTGGGCCAGAAGAGGACGAGATTTTTTTTTTTTTTTTTCTCTCTTTCCAGCCAGGAAAATTTTTTTTTACTCTCACTCCTGCAGACGGCTGGCTGAGGACTGTTGTTTAACACACAGAGTCAGGCAGCTCTGTCAGAACTGTGGCACTAAGTGTCCTCTTTATTACAAAGACATTTCTAATATCCTCAGGATGATTGTTATTCGGATGGGAGGCTGTCATGGTTACAAAACATAGACTCTTGGACATCTTGATCTTAAAGGGATAAGTCCAAGAATGAAAAATATAATCAGTATGTTCTTCCAAGTTGTTTTGTCACCCTTAACACATTCTTTCTTTCAAGTGGAACACACAGAATAAATTTTTAAAAGTGTAAGTATTATTAATATGTAATAGGGTAAATGTACTTATTAAGCACACTTCCATTTTTGAGCTCGGATTATAAAAAGAAAATATAATGTATTGTCCTACTTGATGTCTTAATCGATGTGTTTGTTACTATATACCTCCTATAATGTCAAGTCAGTCAGATCATTGCACACTGAGATATGGGTCTCCATGTGTTCACACTGCCTGGCGGTCATTTTGAAAGCTGTCTGAAACCTTTCACCAAAAGAGTAGCTCCTTAAATGTGCATTTTTAGATGTTTAAGCCTTTATTTTGGGTAAGTTTCACTACTTACTGTAAAATTAAGAGATTAATGTTCAGACTTTTGCATATTATAACCTGGAACTTGGATGTGGGAAATAGATCCAAAAGAGAGTTTTAGCAACATAGCGCAGATGCTGCAGAACGCAGTTAGCTGACTAGCTGTATAAAATTGTGTGCTACGCTAATATATTACTTCACAGACATTACTGGCTTGTACTTTTAAATCCATAATAGTATAAATTGTCAGTTTATTGCTGGTCTGTGGTTTTACACTGTTGTAATTTTTAAAGATTTCATATTATTGTAAGGTGAGCTTAAAGGGTACACTACTATGAAAATCACACAGCTTCAGTGTGACATCAATAAGAAAAAGTATAATTTCATAGATATTGTTAATGATAGTTGTTCATATTAAAATATGTATGAACTTAATACATGACCTAGATCATTTATTTTGCAAAATCTGGTCATTTTAATAAATATTACATGAAATTTATTAAAAATTGTCGCTGCTCCCATTAAGCTCAGTGTGCTCTCTTTAAGCTCTTCTACATTGAACGTCTATGTAAATACTTCATAATCAGACTTTAAATATTAACTGATGGTTGTCACTTTAAGTTAATCTTTATAAAATGATTAATAACTTATTTTAACAGCTTTAAGATAACAAAATATAGACTTAACTATAGTTTATGCCCAAAGATGAAAGAAGCATGTCGTCCATTCAAAGAAGGAGCCATTAGAAACCTGTCGCATCTGTCCAGGACAAAAACAACTAAAGGCTGGAATACACTACACGACTTTTAAAATCTGAACAGATTTTTAAAACACCAGGCATCATACACTTACTGACTTTGTAAATAGTCACAAAGGAAAACTGCCCATCATACACTAAACGACTGAAAATCGGAGTCTGTGACCATCATACACTATGCGATTTTCTATGGAATCAGCCAACTCAAATCTGACTGGCTCTGATCTTTGGCAACTAGCATCAACTTCTCCAGACTGTGAATCGGTGGAAAATCAGGGCACAAATAGTGTAGTATATTTCAGCCTTAAGAGACTATAGGTAAGTTGACATCCATTTAATAAGAGGCTTCATAATGAGGCTAGTTGCTGTGTTCATCCCCATGAATGAAATGTTTTATTGGTTTGTTTTATTTGATTTTTGAATGTTATTTAGCTGAACGTGGACTAGGCTAGATTTTGCAGTGTGCTTAAATGACACTTCACTATGAATATATAACTGATCAAATTGAATGCCTTGTTGCTTGATTTTAGTGTTCTGTTTTTTTGTGATTGACTTTATACCTTCAAAAAAAATTATTCTTTAAAAATGTTGTTTAAAATAAACAAGATTTTTTAATAAAACATGATGTGAGCTTAATGGGAACAGGGGTGTGCTTAAAGGGTACAAACGTACCCATTAATCACAACCAGACATTTTGCATTTAATGATGTATGTCTTAATTGAAATGCTTTTGTCATTTAAAATAAAATGAAATATTTTTGTGTGAGAGAATAATATTTTATTTTAACATAACTTCTTGTGCTGAAACTGATATCTTGTGGACTAAAAATGTCTCAATGTAGATTTTGGTGAGCTTAATTGGTACGTTTACCCTAAATTTGTGTATATACTGTGTGTGTACATTTTATTATAAATATATACACGCATACATACGCACATAAATATATATAATAGAAATCTTTTGTAACAAATGTAAACATCCTGCCACTTTTGATAAAATAATGTTTACTTGCTCAATAATAGTATTCATTTCTAATATATACTGTATGTACTGCAAATGTCAAGATTTTCAGTAAGTTTTATCTTTAAATGTAGGTCTGTTAAAATATAATGCTCAAATTATATAGGCTTGTAGATATTTTTGTGCTTTTTGTCACTTTGAAGATGACAGCCCCCGTTCTCATTCACTGTCATTATATGGAAAAGAACGGCTGTGATATTCGTAAAAAATTCACTTTGTGTTCCACAAAAGAAAAGTCATACAGGTTTAGAATGGCATGAGAGTGAATAAATGATGGCAGAATTTTTTTTGAGTGAACTATCCCTGTAAGTTTCAGTGTTCATTTTTTTCCCATCTTTTTATTTTTCCACATATTTCATTTACATCTCAGAATGTACCCGATTTTTGACGCCTGTCCTCTTTTACCCCCATTTTTCCTTAGCTTCCATCTCACTTTTCCTCTGCTGTTCGTCCTTATTTCTCTCTGTCCTAACCTCCCTCCCTCCCTCCTTCCATCCATCTGTCTCTCTCAGTGAGCCCCATGATCACTCTCTCCTCTTCGGTCTCCCAGCAAAGCTAAAAATGAATTGGTTGCTTTGAAGTTTCATTGAGTGCTTTATTACAGGACTAAATAATGCACACAGTGGCAGAGAGTTTTTCCTTCATTAAGACATGCTTCCTGTCAACGAACACCTGACTTCCTCAGTGATAATCAATCCTGTGTCCGGTAACCAGTCCTTAGGGGTGCTCTCTATTTGCCTCGCTTTTATTGATTATGATTATGAAATATAAATATTAAATAAATATATAAAAAATTATAGTTATATATTAACAGTAATATTCTATATATATATATATATATATATATATATATATATAAAATGATAAAAAAAGATAATTGCTCGAATTATTGGTGTTCATTATGATTATTTAATTAATAATGGATAACAATTCTAGTAGATTTGAAGCAAGAGAGAAATGCATCAAGTATAACTCATAAGACATTATTCCCAGCGCAGTCATTTGAACACCCATTCACTAATTCAAATGAAGAAATCAATAAATTGTTTCATTACGTTTTGTGATATTCTTCCAAGGGATTAAAATGCAATAGATGGAAGTAAAATTTCACAGCTGTAGAATTGGATTGTCAGTTGCTAAATAAGGAGCACCACCGTTTTTCCTCTCCCTCCTTCACGTCTCTCAAGGCTTCAGTAAATTTAAGCCCTCTCAGGGTTTTGTAGTTCGCTCAGCACAGATTGCCTTAAGTGGCTTATGCCAATTGCAGTTTCTTGGTGCGGGCAGGGAGATGCCGCCAAGGGGAAGGGCAGGAAACGAGGGGAGCATTTAGCCATGCAATTACAGACAGAATGACTCCATAGGTTCCTTCTCTCTCTCTCTCTCTCTCTCTCTCTCTCTCTCTCTCTCTCTCTCTCTCTCTCTCGAATTCAATTCAATTCAAATGAATGCTTTATTGGCATGACTGTGTAACATATCACAATGTTGCCAAAGAAATAAGTATATTATACAGAAATACAGATTAATAAAAAAGGGTAAAAATAAACACACATACATGTCCATCTCTCTCTCTCTCTCTCTCTCTCTCTCTCTCTCTCTCTCTCTCTCTCTCTCTCAATTCCTCTCAATTCAAGTGTGCTTTATTGGCATGACAAAAACTATACATTTGTATTGCCAAAGCAATTGCAGCTGGGCTGCTTACAAATAGTGCACATATACATTAACAAAGAAAAACAATAATAATCTCTCTCTCTCTCTCTCTCTCTGTGTGTGTGTGTGTGTGTGTGTGTGTGTGTGTGTGTGTGTGTGTGTGTGTGTAATGTGCAGTACGGATGAGCTTCTTCCAGCCTAAAATCCCCCCAACCAAACAAACAGAGCCTAAAACAGACAGCATATTTATCAGTCCTTGTGGCATCAAGCCTTAAAGTCATGCAGAAGGGCTTCTTATAACCAGCTTCCATCATATCACATTCCTATATGCTACAACTACAAGCTGTTTCATATTTCCTGGCATATAAGAGGCCCTTGAGCACAGGGTTTTTCATGCATTTATACATTTTTGTGTCCACTCAAGCAAAATAAGCAAATTTAATCACATCTAATGTGTTTTTTTCCCTTAATTTTTCATTCTGTTCTTTTGTATGCTAAATGAGCTTCTCAACAACATGTTTCTGCACGAGTCACTGTATATTTGGCCACAAAACCTGTGCGGCCCTTTTTAATGTGATATAGAGCTGTGGAGGAAGTCAGACATCTCAATGGATGCGAGAAAGAGAAGAAAACTTTGCTGCTATTGTTGTAACTGTGAGATAGTGGCTTATATATTGTAGATTCATACTAAATATGTTGTGGTAATGAGAAAATGTACTTCATTTTTATTATAACTTTGGGAGTTCTAGTTATAGTTTCTAAATTTGTTTTGGCTACCCTTATTATTCATAACAAATTTTGTTTTAAAGAAACAGTATTTGCATGGGGGGGACCATCAGTGTATTACCTAGTTTAGTTTGTTTCATAATTACAAATGCCACAGTTAAAGTAGAAGAATAATTGTTAGTATTCAATAAGGGTAAGTGTATAAACTCTTAAGAATCTAGGTCTTTAAAGCCTGGATCTCCACCAAGATGTTTGTTTTTCTCCTGTGTAAAATGTTTTCCATTCTAATGCTCTCTGATTGTAGGGAATAAACACTGGCCTTGGTTGCCTTCAGATATTCCAACAGAGGACTTAAATCATTATGAGCCTGATGAAAGGAAAATTATATATTTTTTAAAAGTAGGAAACAAATATTTTCATTAGAAGCACAGTCCTGATTCGGTAAGTGCACAGTAAGCTAGCCTTATATGAAGTTAGTTTGGCGTATCATAGACTCTTTGATGTAGAAAATTCTAATTCAAATGGCTCTTGATGATTATGTGAGCAATAATCATAATTATTACATGGCTCTCTGGAATACTTGATTCTGATTGGTCAGTCGCCGCTTTCTGTGGCCAGATCTTTTTGAAATAGATGTTTATTTTAAATAGATGTTATCTTTAGTAACAAATAGCATTTTTGAAGTCTAAACAAGTACATTCTCGCCGTAAAACTACATTCCGTGACACAAAAACAGTATTTATAAAATGATAGTGGATTTGGGCATCCGCCATGACACTCGCTTTGAGAAACACCGCAAGTGGAGTGATACAAATCGTGAAACGGTTGGAGTTCTGTTATTACTAGAATATCACACTCCTCTCAGCCAATCAGATTCGAGGACCAGAAAGAACTGTTGTATAATGTAAAATAAACCCTTTTAGAATGATATGACTTATTCCTTTCAATTTTTTTGTTATAATGACCGTCTTGACTATCCATGTTTCCTTACACATCTATTTATAAATTTAAAGTACAGTAATGTAATTATGTTAGCTAATGTTTGCATTTAACTTCACACGTGTACATAAGCTGTACCATTAAAAACCATTTTGACCCTGGTAGCTTAACCTCGTGTGATGAATAATTGATATCACAGAAACACTGTATTAAGCATTTGTTTTCTAGTGACCTCCCCAGCTCCACTTTTCTTCAGCTTCCTCTTGTGATGCTGTGCTGGAAGGTGACAAGGGCTGATTTGCTATCTGACACAAGTGTTCACTCTCTCTCTCTCTCTCTCTCTCTCTCTCTCTCTCTCTCTCTCTCTCTCTCTCTCTCTCTCTCTCTCTCTCTCTCTCTCTCTCTCTCCTTTCAGTGTCTGGTCTCAAGGGTGATGTATACCAGAACTGCTTGTCTTCTGTTTCTAAGGGCAAACAGTCTCTCGCCTTGGCCACCACTCTAATTACCATGGCCTTGGCAGATCAATGACTGATCCTTTTTTTTTTCCCCCATTGCACAAATATGTCACTTTAGCTGTGTGTCTTTCCATTAGCTCGCTTAATCATTGGCGGCTGATGAGACAGGGAGCAGCATGCCTTTCTTATTGGCTAAGGTCCAAGGCCTCACTAATATAATCCTCTCCATCGATTATGTTCTGTTGACTTTCAGGAGAATTTTTTAGAGGAGTAATTAGGAGCCGCCCGCCCCGCAGCTGCTTTGAGGAGCCAAATACATTAGTATGTACGTCTCTTTTTTAAAAGCACCAATATCCTCGGTGCTGTTGGATATGTTATTACACTCTCATTTTCTTGTAGGGATAGAGGGTGACATTTACATAATGTAAGTTAAAATGATCATATTTTTAAAGAGGAAGTGCTGTGACATCATCCAGTTGGATCATTTAATAAACGGATGCAGTCGGATTCTTTTGTTAGTCTTTTAGCAAAGGTCTTTTTAATATGAGGAGCTAAAAAATATCATCCTATATGTGATTATCAGGCCTACACAGAATCTGCGCCTTGCAGATTTCTACAGAATTGGAACGAAATGCTGAATGTTATAAAACAAATTTAATTTTTTTCCGTCAATATTATTTTTAATTGATTAATTTAATCATATATATATATATATATCTCTATAACACTAGTAAATTACACTTCCTTTTTTAAATAGCAAATTCATACTTTTATTCAGCAAGGATTCATTAAGTTGTAAAGTAAAATGTTCAATGAAAAATAATGTGGTGTTTTAAATTATAATAATATTTCAGAGTATCACTGTTTCTACTGTATTTTTGATCAAATAAATGCAGCCTATGTTAAGAGACTTCTTAACAAAAACATTTTACTGACCACAAATCTCTGAACGAAAGTGTTGTAGTTAAAATCTATATCTATTTTAAATATGTATCATTTATTATCAGTCTTTAGAAAGCAAAATGAAATGGTAATAACATCCAATTTTGTTGAAATTAACAAATGTTGTTGCATTAAAATTATATTTATTTAATAATTAATATTACTTATATTTATTAAATACTTTTAATTTACATTTATATCATACCATTTAACTTTGGTAGCCTTAAAAACTAATTTTTCTTATTATTTTTAAAATTTTCCTTCACACCCTTGCGACTCCTTTGTGACTCACCCCTTTGGGGTCCCTGCACCCCCGTTTGAAAGCCCCAGGCTAAAGTGTAGTTGCCTTTAGTGGACCTCCGTAATGAAATCATAACATTCACAGCTATCCCCTGTGTTGACTACCCTGCCAATCATTCACAGAGTTCTTCACATCCTCCACCCCTCGCGTGTTAGTTTATTAAACATTTTGGCTTATTAATTATGCCTTCAGATGTCAGTAAGCGTCTAATACTCTTAGTTTAACATGCATTAACATATTCACATCCATTCCACAGACTTCCATCTAAAATAAACACCAAAAAATTCTTCAGATTCTGTCTGGTCCTGGTGATGACTTTATTCAGGTAGATTTATGAAAAAGATTATTTTATGAAATACAGATTAAAAAATGTTTGACAAGTGTTTGGCTCCAAATTATTTCTAATTGATAAGTAGCATTGCATGTTATGATAATGTTACAGGCGTTTCATTGCGTTCCAAAACACCCTAGTTGGGAGGACAGGAGAGGACTTGTTGCATAATTACATGCTCTATGAGCCGATCTGTCTTGTCTTTGAAAGGATAATTGCCTGAATGTCCTGATGAAACCTTTGTAGTTGAGAGAGAAGAGAAGCCGGTGGAGTTGTGCCACCCACCACGAATGTGTGGGCCATCAAGTTGGCTCTTTCATTCCTCAGTTATTTTTAAGCAAGGCAATTTACTCAATTGACACTCTGTACACAATATCTGCAGCTCTGAACTGAGGATCCGATCTGTGTAAAAGTATCATCTCTTGTCATGTTTGTGTATATATGTATGTATATATGTATATATACACAAAAATCCTTAAATAGAAAATATCAATGGAAGAGCAACAAGCTATAATCAAATCAATATGTAATCTGTTTATGCTCTTTAAATGCAGCGAGATCATGAGTTGTTCTGGCGCAGGTTATTATGCTCCACTGAGCTTCTCATTTTCTTCTTTGTTAGAGAATGGCGTTCGCCTGATGTGACCTCGGCTCAATGTTTGGAAGTGTCCTGCCCGCTATGTGATTTTGGTTTATAGCGCACATCATGTGAGTAGCCGGCCCTCGCGTTGGGCGGCTGCTAATGTTTACATAATAGATGTCAGGTTGGCTGAGGCCTGAGGTCCATCAACACACACTAACTCACAGCGGACCTCGGCTCACTTCACAAACCCCGCTGTTCCCATTTAAGGCGCTTGACCCAGATTTATTAATGACCTTTAGAGTTATTTTACACAATAGCATGAGGAATGAACTGAAAATAGTGACGATTTTTCGTTCCTTTGCGACGGTCGCGGTAGAATAGGTTACGTCCGCCGCTGACCGTTGCCCGTGTTGCCGCGCTGCATCTCTGGCCTGCTTTTCCCCTTTATGAATGACTGATGTTGCTATCAAACACCCTGCCCACATTTAGTCTCATCGTTAGGCATTGACAAGAGGCACTGCTGTTGATGTTTTCATCAGGGACTCTCTCCACAGTTGCCGTCAGATGATTATTTAAACAGCCATTAATCATTAATGGCCCACTTTTGCATGCGCTCTTATGTTTCTTAGGGCGCGAGAGCCGGTTACACTGCGTGGCACGTCGCAATCGAAAAAAAACGCCTTCGAATACGGCTTATATTTCACTTTTAGCCTACGTCTCTACGCGAGGGCAGGCATCGAGTTTGACAGCCTTCACACTACGTTGGATGTGTTTACACATTTGTTTCCTGTGGCGTTCGAATGGGATTTGACAAGCCCGAAGAGCATGTGGAGGATTAATAAGCCCGACGGTTCCTCGGAAAGACTGAGACTGGTGTAGAATATGTATCCACTTAAAGCAAGACTAGGCCAGACTGTGTTCTTGGCTTGCGATTCCACGTCTTCTGGCATCCCGGCATTCGACGGCATAAATTTGCAGTAGACAATAACATATTACCTCCTCTTGGCATCGTGCCGTAAATTAAAAGTAGTTTTTCTGCTCTGTGATTATTACTCTTGGCTGCTTCAGCTTCTTGGCTGTAACCCTAATAGTTATGAGCAATTCACTGAAACAATGTTAAACAACGACTTGATGAAATCACAGCAACTGTTGATTTAAAGGGGTAGTTCACCCAAAAAATGAAAAGTCTGTCTTCATTTTCTCACCCTCATTACACTTTTGTTCATCTTTAGAACACATGAAGATATTTTTAATATTCTCTCATTTCGGTCCATCCATTGAAAGTCCACGCAACCCAAACTTTAACGAATCAAAAAAATACAAAAAGTACGAAAAGGGAGTACATAAGAATTGCTTTTACAATATTTTTTGAACTTACTGAAACATTTTGACACAAAAAGAGAGAATATTAAAAATATCTTAATTTGTTTTTTTGAATGTGAATGTAAGTCTTTCTTATGATGTCGAGTAATTGATGACAGAATTGTCATTTTTGAGTGAACTATCCCTTTAACTGTATAAAGACATCCCACACTTGTCAAAACCACATTGGTTGCATATTAGCTGTTTACATTCATCTGCTTATTTTTTTAAACAAAAATATGTTGATGGCAATATTGTTCCAAAGTAGCATCTGTCCCTATACCAATGTGTTAAGCAGACTGTGCAACTCATCCAGGCGAGCTTTCAACAACATTTCAATTTACCTTGCAAACTCCCGGCATGCTGAGGAGCGAGATGGATCCAGAGCCGGCGCGTCAGGTGCCTCTTTGTCTTGTCCAACGAATCAAGCGTTTTTTTCGGTATCTCAACAGCAGGTGAAAATCTAATTATAACCAGGATAGCGAGAGGAGGCGAGCTGTTGCCATATTTTAGCAGCTCTTAATTGTGTGCTAAATAATCTGCCTCATGCACTCACTCCCATGTGGAATCGCACCATGGAAAATGTCTCCGTATCTGAAAAAGTCACGGAAAGATGTTTACTTTGTTTTCCCTCCTAAGCTTTCTTAGCACTAGCACGTTCCTCTCCCATCTTGAAGTCTGTCAAACTGACATTTTAACAATAAAGGCAAAACAAACAAAAACACGCCGGTGCACATATAACACTTTATCTGGAGAGTCTTCTCTCTCACTACAGTAGATGTTTTGTTATTGGATCGAGGTGATGAATTATTACACTGGCACCTCAAGGCTTTGGACTCAAACTTTTTTTTTGGTCCATGCTAAATCCCAGATAAATTCGCTCTCTGAACACTAAGTACTCGGCACATTGTGTGAACTCGACAACTTAAAGTTTTGATCTCTTGGGCTTCTGAGGGATCCTGCGACTCTAATTATGTAAACCCAGCAGTTCCCTTTAGCTCTCTGATGTCCATCACGGTTAACCTCCTCATAGGGTTAATGTGTCAGGTTCGGACTCTCTCGCTATCGCCTTTGCGCTGGGTGAGTGTAATTACGACCTGTCTTGTGGTGCTACAAATGAGCGCTCTGGGCCTGCCGCCCCTCGGCTCACAGAATAACACACTCCTGCTGAAGTGGCAACGGGAACTGCGTGAGGACGGATGGCTCTCTTTAATGGACTGGCCGTCTGCGAGCGCTCCGGCGATACGGTAGTCATATCACGCACTGTGTCTCAGATACATGTCAAGCTAATGGAGGTGCTGATTATTTATTTATGGGCATTATTGCTAAATTGCTGATTACATATTTTTCTAGTGTCTAATTTCTTTACACAGTCATTTTTATAGTTGAAGGCTGCGTCGGCCTGCCAGAAAACTGACCTCCCCTTTCCCTCCCACAGCTATTGAAGATGAATATAATAGCGTTGCTCTCCCTAGAGGATGGTGGTTAAGCCGTCTGGTTTTTGAAATGTATCTTGACTTGTATTCACCTGTACCTGTCCGCTGAGAATCTGTCGTGATTCAATTTATTATTAAATTTATAAACATCATCCTTTCCTAAAATGCGATTCCGCAGTGAGATTTGGCTAATCGACGCAATCAGCTGTGTTTATTTTAAATGGGACTCTTAACATAAAATAAACGCACAGATTAAGTCCATCACGATGTGATACTTTGGCCCGCTTGCGCTGACGGTCTCTGTATGTTTGTTATGGTTGTCTCTGTGTTCATTATAATAAAATGATTCTTTAATCAAGCGCAGGCTTTTCCTTTTGGCATCGCAGTCGGATAAAGACACGTTTGATGGGGCCCAGGAAGAAATCGAAAAAGAATACCGCGTTTGAAAAGAGCTGGCAGCTGTTGAGCTTTCATGTCACAGGCTGCCTGCCATTAGACTGAGCAGCAATATTAGATAAGGCCCTGTAGAACATGTTTCTTAAGACAGGCAAAAAGAAACCAGATGTGATGTGGACTGTGAGGACTGCAGTGTAGTTAGATGAGCACCAAACATCAAACATCTTCCAAGCCCTTTGGTATGCTCAATCCTGCAGCGTCTTCCTATTAAAATAGATTTGTCTAATGTTGAATTGATGTAATTGAGACACTGAATAAAACTCCTTTTGGTTTTTGCTTCAGTAACATGGCATTCATTTTTTTTTTTTTTTTTTTTTTTTCAGATCTTTTCATTCAAAAGCATTAAAAAAGAAATTTATACTGTGATTTACAAAACAGCTCTTCAAAAAATAACCTTGTTAATTTTTTATTTTGTTTCTTTTTTTCTTAAAACAATCTGTGAAGCGGATGTTAAAATACTGTATTATTAATAATTGAAAACTTTTGTCTGCCACATCAAAATCATGTGGCACAACCAGCAAGCAAAAATAACACAACAGGAAATTATACAAGAGGAACATTGCAGACCCCTTTGGCTGTGTGTCCAAATCAGTAAGTCTCTTAAAATATTAGATAATTTCTCCTTTTTGTCACAAGGCATGGTTTGTTCATGTTGTATAATGTAGGAGAATCTCCATTTAAAAAGGAATTATATTTATCAATGAATAATTCTTGACATTTGAAATACATTTAAGCATTTTTGAAAAATATTGATTTAAAATGTTTTTCTTTGTCTTGGACAGTCTTAAATGGATAATTCACACCAAAAATGAAATGTCTAACAATTTGTATGCATTTCTTTCTTTTGCAAAACACAAAAGAAAATATTTTGAAGATAAACCATGGATTTTTGGTTACCATAACTTCCATAACTAAAATTGTATGCACAAAAACACTGATATTTTTCAAAATATCTTTCTTTATGTTCCATAGAAGAAAGTCATACAGGTTTGGAATGAAATAAGGATGAGTAAATGATGACACAATTTAAATTTTCGGGTCACAATTTAAATTTTTGATCAAATCAGCTAGTCACCAACCAATGGACGAGACTACACTATGCTCCTTTTGGTGGAGGACAATCATCCACTCCGTCCAGGGAAGTGAGGCAGCAGTGTATTACTTGTTTAAGATGGCTGCTGTGATAGCCAGGTGTCAGGTCAGTGCAATCTGTTCCAAGCAGGCCATGTATTGATCCTTCACGCAGGACTCTTACAGAGATAAAACCTGCATATGACATGTGAAAGGGTGAAGATTCTCATCTCAAGGGCTCGCTCTGGTACGGGGAAGTTCAAGCTGGCCTGCACTGAGCCAGCAGCAGGCTTCCCTTTCTCTGAGCACATGGGCTTGAGAGGGCTGTTTAGCATGCAGATTTAATAGAGAATGCTAAACACGGCCCTTTGAAGGGCTTTAATAAACTGGAGCAGAGGTCTTGCGAGTAGAGGGCCCGTGTCTTCTGCCGCTGAATGAACTCGTCTGGATACATGCATTTCCATGTGACGGACAGCGGTAATTCATAAATGATACATTGTGCATTTAGGCCACTTTGAGTGACAGGTGACCTTTCATGTTGAGTGTGTGCTTTTTATTCAGATGGATGTCCAGAGAATTGCGAAACTACGGTAGTATGGTTGGCTCTGGCACTCTGCTCTTGCACAAAAAAGTTCCTCCTCAGAAAGCTGTGAAGTGGCAGTGCTGGTGGAGTCGGGTTCAGGGAGGAAAGAGAGCGGCACATCCATTAAAGCAGCTTCCCTCTGGCCATCTCTTCAACTTCAAACACACCAACATTAAAGTTCCAATAATGCAGTGGGCTGATTCTCCCAAACGATGCTCGCACATCATAGCCGAGGTGTGCTAATGATGGGGTTAATGCTGAGAGACGCACACACGGATGGTCCATTACCTCTGCACAGACAGCATCTAAAACCTCCCAGGATGCTGTTGGGCCTAAGCCAGTATAACCACCATAATGTTTGTTCTCAAAGGCATTTTGTTTTTACTAAGTAAAGTTGTTTACTAAATTATATGTTGATATATTTTGCAGTTTGATCGGGAAAGTTGAGTGATTGTTTGCCCTTTAATAATCATGTATTTGTATTTATTTATCAATTAATAATTAGTTAATTGTTATAGTTATATTAAATTATAACTAATGTAATTGCGTATTTTGTAATTGTGTGTATATGTGTATATGTACAGGTGCATCTTAATAAATTAGAATGTCGTGGAAAAGTTCATTTATTTCAGTAATTCAACTCAAATTGTGAAATTCGTGTATTAAATAAATTCAATGCACACAGACTAAAGTAGTTTAAGTCTTTGGTTCTTTTAATTGTGATGATTTTGGCTCACATTTAACAAAAACCCACCAATTCACTATCTCAACAAATTAGAATACTTCATAAGACCAATTAAAAAAAAAAAAAATTTTAGTGAATTGTTGGCCTTCTGGAAAGTATGTTCATTTACTGTATATGTACTCAATACTTGGTAGGGGCTCCTTTTGGTTTAATTACTGCCTCAATTCGGCGTGGCATGGAGGTGATCAGTTTGTGGCACTGCTGAGGTGGTATGGAAGCCCAGGTTTCTTTGACAATGGCCTTCAGCTCACCTGCATTTTTTGGTCTCTTGTTTCTCATTTTCCTCTTGACAATACCCCATAGATTCTCTATGGGGTTCAGGTCTGGTGAGTTTGCTGGCCAGTCAAGCACACCAACACCATGGTCATTTAACCAACTTTTGGTGCTTTTGGCAGTGTGGGCAGGTGCCAAATCCTGCTGGAAAATGAAATCAGCAGCTTTAAAAAGCTGGTCAGCAGAAGGAAGCATGAAGTGCTCCAAAATTTCTTGGTAAACGGGTGCAGTGACTTTGGTTTTCAAAAAACACAATGGACCAACACCAGCAGATGATATTGCACCCCAAATCATCACAGACTGGAAACTTAACACTGGACTTCAAGCAACTTGGGCTATGAGCTTCTCCACCCTTCCTCCAGACTCTAGGACCTTGGTTTCCAAATGAAATACAAAACTTGCTCTCATCTGAAAAGAGGACTTTGGACCACTGGGCAACAGTCCAGTTCTTCTTCTCCTTAGCCCAGGTAAGACGCACAAGAGGAATACGACAACTGAAGCCAAATTCCTTGACACGTCTGTGTGTGGCGGCTCTTGATGCCTTGACCCCAGCCTCAGTCCATTCCTTGTGAAGTTCACGCAAATTCTTGAATCGATTTTGCTTGACAATCCTCATAAGGCTGCGGTTCTCTCGGTTGGTTGTGCATCTCTTTCTTCCACACTTTTTCCTTCCACTCAACTTTCTGTTAACATGCTTGGATACAGCACTCTGTGAACAGCCAGCTTCTTTGGCAATGAATGTTTGTGGCTTACCCTCCTTGTGAAGGGTGTCAATGATTGTCTTCTGGACAACTGTCAGATCAGCAGTCTTTCCCATGATTGTGTAGCCTTGTGAAACAAACTGAGAGACCATTTTGAAGGCTCAGGAAACCTTTGCAGGTGTTTTGAGTTGATTAGCTGATTGGCATGTCACACATTCTAATTTGTTGAGATTTGTTGGTGGGTTTTTGTTAAATGTGAGCCAAAATCATCACAATTAAAAGAACCAAAGACTTAAA